>NMRB01003767.1:8578-19367 GCA_002633025.1 Notospermus geniculatus | reverse complement strand
AGCAAACGCCTCAAACGAAGGCTCAGAACATGATATACCCCACGAGGCCAGTGGGCGCCCCTTATTTGTCTTCGAGCTTTCGAGGTGTCAACATCCTCTGGTGATTTCCTGCTGAACACTTTTTGGAAGAAAAAAATTGACGCAGCTGGGAATAGAACCCGCGCCTTGTTATCTCTGTTCCACCGTCTTCCCCATTCGGCCACCAAACGTGCTGGAAGACTTCTCATGTTTTTTTCTTATTCGTAGTATTATAACGTTAGTCGAAGGCTTACGTTTATGACAACACAAATCACGCCCGTGTCAGCTGACTCGTTGGCCGAGTGGATAGAGTGGTGGATTACAAATCAGAAGGCCCACGGTTCGAATCCCGTCCAAATGACTACGATTTGTTTTCTTTGAGTAGTGTAAAGCCTGTCTACACGATCATACATTTGTTCAAAACATCATCATACATCTGCATGATGATGTCCAAGCTTGTTGTTGATTTCCGTCTACACAATGCAGCTAAAATTTTGAACATCATCTTATATCATCAATACATTGTTCACAACAGCATCAACAACTTGTATGATGATGTTCAAGTTTGTTGTGGATTTCGATCTACAGTCCAACATTCATGGACATTTGTATGATGAGGTATGATGGAGAAAAGATAATGTTGGATGCTGTTCAAGTTTGTTGGGAAAACCGTCCACACGATCATACATTTTTCCATGAACATCATCATACAATTTTTTTGGAATGTTGTGCATTTGGGCTTGTTGTACTTGACTCGATGGCGCGATGACTCGAAGGCGCGAAGAAGGCCAATTAAATTTCTGTATATTGATGGGTGCATGCCTTATTTTAATTCGAGTTCCACTTCAAAACACTGGGTTACGATGCAACATTTTTAGGAAGATGAAATAAGCCACCTCTGGCATATTTTGATAACCATCGTTAGACATGTTAAACCACATACCTATTCCCATGTTTAGTATAACTCTAAAGCCGTGACGTAATTGGCGTTTAGAATGCACGATTGTGGTTGTGCGTGAAGCAGCGGAATTCATTCAAAACTGTTTTTTTTTTCGTTCAAGTGTTTTGAAGAAGTACAGTCCAAGAATTTAATTTTCATTACTTAATAAAAAATATCAAAGAATTGTAAAAATTTGTTCAGAGATCTGAAACTTTTCGTCCAAGATTGTCACGTGCGTCTTGCCAAGATGCAAGTGACCACAAAACTGATGACGTCATGAAGTAAAAACCCGGGTGCATTTCGTCATTTTCATGAATTTAATTTTTGCCTGGCAGCTCTGACACATTGGGAAACTTCCGGCATAGAACATGCAGTAGGATCATTGCTCAAAAGGGCTGAAAATTACCGCTATACCTCCTCCGGTGTGCGCAATAGGGAGACAAGACCAATTCCAACAACTTTTCAAAAGGGACCCATAGCAAATTCTCAAGGACTTAGGAGCTAAAGGCCTAGTTCGAGGCTACCCTTCATTTCATGATTTATGCTGAATATCAACCTTACTACACTTCTTGGTAGCTGGGGACACTACGTCGGTCCACTTTCGCCGTTGATCCATACCACTTCTTAGAAATAACCAGCTGAATTTCATTGAATAATTTTGGCGGTCATCGAGTCATCGCGCCATCGAGTCTTCGCGTCATCGAGTCAAGTACAACAAGCCGTGCATTTGTTGGCAAGATGAAACATGCATCTAAAAATTTGAACATCATCATACTTGTTCAAGTTTGTTGGGAAAACAGTCCACACGATCATACATTTGTCCATGGACATCATCATACAGATGTATGATGATGTTTTGAACAAATGTATGATCGTGTAGACAGGCTTTACACTACTCAAAATGTATGGTGTAGACGGGCCTTAAAAAAATTTGAACATCATCATACATGTTGGTTGTTGTTCAAGTTTGTTGGGAAAACAGCCTACACAATCAAACATCTGTCCATGAAAATCATCATACAAATGTATGGTGATGTTTTGAACAAATGTATGATCATGTAGACGGGCCTTTAGAGGTATCCAGAGATGTTGACAGCTCTGTTGCCTGAAGGCAAATAAGGTGGGGGCCTCTTGGCGTCGTGGGGTCTATCATGTTCTGAGCCTTCGTTTGAGGTGTTTGCAGGGCGATTGCAATTGTCTTGCTCATCGCATGGGTTTTTTGTTCGTTCACGTCAGCTTTAACATTACGGTACACCTTATTAAATCTATTGTTTTCAATGAGTCGTATTTTAGAATGTTCCTTAACATTAAGCTCGACCTTAAGTCAATTGTAAAACCATCGAGAACAATAGATTTAAGGTGGGCCTTAACGTTAAAGAACGTCTTAAAATACGGCCCAATGGTTTTACAATAAGGTCGACTTAAGGTCGACCTTAACGTTAAGGAACGTTCTAAAATACGACCCATCGTTTATTCTCAACCCCAGTCATCTCATTCACTACGGCATAACATATAACCGCAGTTATACCTCTCTAACCACAATCCGCATTCCAATGGATGGTCCGCCTTTGGGTTGTGTCGGACTCAGACGAGCGTACCAAAAGATAGTGGTGTTGCACAACACTAGATTATCCGTAGGGTTGGCGTAATAAGTGTTGTGCAACACCACTATCTTTTTGGTAAATGTGATCTGGTCACATTCCTGAAAATGTGATGGGGAGCCATATGCACAAAACATCTTAAGTGTAAAATTTTCCTTATTTTTTGTTTGGAACAATAGTTTAAGGGAAATTTTACACTTAAGATGTTTTATGCGTATGGCCCCTGGTCACTTTCCTGAGTTCAATTAAGTACCTTTGCCCAGAACGATGTGAAAAACACTATAAAATCAAGTTCCCAAGTGAATTACCTTCTTTTGAAACATCTTAGCTCGCGGATACATCACAGCTTCGTGTTTCTCCATGCATGTCCCCCGCCGGTCACTCATCTGACACACACGACTCCCGCGTTTTGGAATCGTTGCGAAGGTCGTACAATTTATAACTATGAGGCAGACAGCAGCACAAGAAATATGGGACTTTTCTTCTCCATCATCCAAAGACGGTGACCGTAAACTCCAACCTGTCACAACTATTTGGTAAATAGTAAATTTCATCTCGAGAGCCGAAGAGTACCGGTTAAATGACCATTCCTTCCCTATCCTGCGCTAAACACACCCGAGTTAAGGGAACGGAGACATCTATAATTGACAATGTTGTTAAACTACCGCTTATCAACCTCGCCTCGTGTTGAGTAACTCTCGTTCCTAGAATATCTACGTATATGTTGTAGTTGTAATCGTACATTCTCCACCACTGGGGCGAAAGGCAAGACTACGATATTGGAGATCACCGCCGGTGGTGCCGGCTGTCGTCAAAAAGTGGCAATATCATGACCCTTTAAAGCACCACGCTATGCATCCAAAACTGAGTTTCGTGACGCCGTCGTAGTGCATCTCATTTACGGTGACCTCGTTCGTAGCATTATACACACGGTCGATGTACACCATTTACACACAGAGCTAATTCATGGTGGTGAGGTTGATCATGATTTTGTCAATGCATGCTCGACAAGACTGTTCAAATCTGTCGATTTGAAAGATGTAGCTCACCAATGGTCGGGTGACAAACGCGGAAGGCGGAACGCCGGATTACGGACGGCGGACGGCGGATGGCGGATCTCGGAAGGCGGAATATGTGGTTGTGTATGGGCAGTTATATCTGCAAAAAGTAGATGTTGGCAAAACAGAGACGTAGGTTACAAAGTCAGTGACGTGCTTTTAAAAAACAGCCGTAACAAAACAAAGATGTTCTTTAACAAAACAGAGACGTTTAGCTGTGATTTGGAGTCGTTCACAAAGGAGACGTTGGGTGGCCCTCGTGGCAGTTAAAGGTGAACTAGCCGTTATTTACCTCCTGTCCAGACAAATTTTAATGAGGTCGAATTTGATTGGATGTTGGTGCGTGGTGATGTCCCATCATGCCTCAGCATGAATAAAGATGAAAGGGGGCGCTGCGACCGCCTACCTGAAAATCGGTATTTACTGTAGTTGAGCCCTGTGGGTTGATATTTTTTTTAAATTCCTTCGCAGTGCATTAATACTAGGATGTGTCTATAAAACGCCTGGCTCAAAACTAAAATAATAGGTGGCGTTGCTGAGATATTAATACATTTACGTTTTTGGTCATAAGTTCTGAATGGGGTAATATATTGACGTAATTCTGGTACGTTCATCATTTACACATGTCAAAAAAGTCGGTCACGTGACCCAGTTATGTTTATCTCCGCTTGGTAGGATAGCGCCACTAGTTGCAGGAAGGGAGGCCCAGGAAGTCCAAGCATTCTAATTTACTGAAAAAGATGAGGAAGGGTTCAATGCGGAAAATTGCATTATGTAGCCTATGGATGCAGAGACATGTGTAAATAATGAATGTACAAGAATTAGGTCAATATGTTAACCCATTCAGAACTGATGACCAAAACGTAAAAACATTAATACCTCAGCAGCGCCACCTATTATTTTAGTTTTGCGCCCGACGTTTTGTAGATACATCCCAATACTAATGTACTGCGAAGGAATTAAAAAAAAAATACTTACCAATGGGGCTCAACTACAGTGAAAACCGATTTTCACGAAAGCGATCGCAGCGCCATCTTTCATCTTAATTCATGCTGAGGCATGATGGGACATCACCAACAGGCTTGCCTTCGGCCGTAACCATGATGATGATGATGATCACCATGCACCAACATCCAATCAAATTCGACCTCATTAAAATTTGTCTGGACAGGAGGTAAATAACGGCTAGTTCACCTTTAACTGCTACGAGCGCCACCCAACGTCTCATTAATGAACGACTCCAAATTACTAGTATGTCAACGTCTGTGTTTGGCGTACCATTCAAAATTATTGCTACGTTTAAAAAAAATATGCACGTCTCTGATGACGCACGTCTCCAAATTCTGTTCACGACTCGAGTTCCACCGAACGTCTCTTTTGTGAACGACTCCAAATCACAGCTAAACGTCTATGTTTTGTTACAGATCGTCTTCGTTTTGTAAAAGAACGTCTCTGTTTTCTAAAAGCACGTCTCTGATTTTTGAATCTTCGTCTATGTTTTGTCAACGCCTACTTTTTGCGGATATAACCGCCTATAGGCGGCCCCATTCCGGCGTCCGCCATCCGCCCTCCGGCGTCCGGCGTCCGGATCCGGCGTCCGCCATCCGCGTTTGTCACTCGACCGCTTACCAATTAGGTTTTCTATGTGTTCTTACACACAAACGAAGCATGTGTACCTTACCTGATGAAGGGTTATTCACACTATAACACCACGTTGAACTTGTCAAGTGGTGAAGCTATGGCTGCCATGATTTATCAGTCCAGCCTCGGTGTTATCACTGGCTATATACGGCTGGACTGGGGACCAGTCATATGGAGGTGTGGAGGGAGAAAGACTCACCGAACGGCACGCATATAGTCGTGCTTTAAAGAGGATTGTTCGCGTCTGTCCAAAGTGAAACAAAAAATATAAAACAACACGTTTTATTCGTAACAACAACTGGAAAATGCATTGCGGTGGCCGCTCCGGAATCTGTTCTGTGGAATCTATGACTCGGCACGAATAGCCCGCTTTAATGATGTTGGCCTACTCTGTATGAGGTTTAATACTGGCATGGATGGCAGAAACCCTTAGCCGACATTCGTTAAAACTTGGACGACCATCAGTGACGTCACAGCGACAATCTCGACGTAAGAAGGAAAGTGAATCATCTACCACACTGTAGAATCAAATCCTGGTTCGAGGTTATATTTTGGCCAGGTTTTTGTCAGGAACCACCTCAAGTCTTTCGGGAAAGTGCGATAGCAATAGAGAGTTCTCGCAAAGCCCCCGAAACGCCACCGCGAACGCCAATCCCATTGTTCGATGCCATGAAGGAAGCAGCGAACAATAGGATAGACGTTCGCGTTGGCGTTTTGGGGGCTTTGCGAAAACTCTCTAATTTAAAGTGACCAACGCGAATGTGTATCCTTTTGTTCGGTGCTCTCTTCGTGGCATCGAAGAATGGGTTTGGCGTTCGCGTTGACGTTTCGGGGACTTTGCGAAAACTCCCTAGTATCAGTCGACCCACAAAGATATGAACAGCGCCACATGTCAGCCGTGGTATTTGGCGATACTGACTGCTAAATCTCTGAACGAAAGCGAGGCAGTGACGTAGACGCTGTAAAACAATTACTAATTACGCACGATTAGTCAGACGTTTCTAGGTGGCGTGATGTTAACATGTTGATGGGAGTTTCTCTGTGAAAGTTGTCGAATATTTCATGGAAGTCGGTGCAGTTTTGACCGAGTTTTCGATCGAAAGGCAACCTTGTGTTTTTGCGAAAATAGGCGTTCTTCAAAGTGCGTAGACTTTCTAGAATACTATTTGGAAACTTCTGCGCAGGTCGTTCGGGTTGTTTTAACATATGATGGAAGAATGTGTATGCGAAGCGTGGTTTTATGCAGGGATGTCTGAAGGGTTGAAAATCACCCCGAAACACAACGACATGTTCAAGAAATCTCCCTCGCTTTATCCGTTGTCTAACCTGGTTCCATGCGCCACGTCAGACACCCAAGGAACCAGGTTACCGATCGTCTTCGAGATCCGAACAGCTGGCGACACCCGGATATAACGCAGTTCGGTACTCATCGACAATCTCCGGCTGGTCGGCACGACAAGCATGGCTGCGAGAATCGTTACCTACTGCCGTTCAAACAGCGTACAAAAAGTTGCAATAAAATGCCGAAGTATGAAATTAACACAGGTTGAGGAGCGATAATTTGTTCATCCATTAAGTTTTGCTGGTTTTATACAGGCAAGTATTTACACAGTTTCTGGGCCGTCAAAGTTGCTGAAATATGTCTTCAAAGTGAATTTGATCTGACAGAAAGAAGTTACGAGGATTACTTGACGTCTCAAGCATCAAGATGCCAAATTTCAAGTTAATATCTTGAAAAATAAAACTTTTGTGAGCGTGAATCGAGTCTGGTCGAAAATCAAGTGGGATTACTTGTTGTTTTCTATACAAACCCAGGAGGGCGCTGTAGTACAGATCATTATCATTTCGTCGTAGGGGCCTTCTCACCATCTCACTGATCACGAATGACAAGCAACTGTGGTATTTATGGAGTTATGACGATGTTTTAAGATCCCTCGATTCCAAACGACCTCTAATTCTGTGCGGTGACGAAAGGGGCTGGGCAGAAATAAAGGGTTGTTACAAATTCGGCATAACTCTGAAACTACTGGTTCGATTTGCTTGAAACTTGCACAGATGATGCTTTGTACTGAATATTTAACAACTATGATGACACAAAAACAATTGCATCGCTCTTTACGAATTAGGGAGACAATGCTAGATTTCTGAGGCCTAGAAAGACAAGGAATAGTCGTTATTTCACCGCAGAATTTCACATGGGCCTGTGTCACGTAGAATGCTATGGGGTACCGGCAAACAAAAGGAGGCGCTGATCATCAACTCGGTTAAAACGCAGGTGCGCATGCCTTTGCGATTGTCGAACGTCATCAGCCGTCGTGCGTCATTCTGACGTTACAAAAACTGCGTCATTCACAACCCATGACGTCGACCATTCGCCTGTCGTTTACGCTAAAATGGTCAACTTTATCGATTAAATTCATCATGTTCCCGCAGAGATTTTTGCTCAAAAGCCATAAGATATATTTTAGCACTTCTGTACTTAATGATAGAAAATTAAAATCAGAAATTGAGTTCAATGTTTTAGTTATATTTGGCCTAGAAACAGGGTGTGCTATTCAGAATTAATTGGAAAATAGCGTTAGCCTCACTTTCAATGACGCAGTTATGACCGAGTTGATAGTCAGCGCCGCGTCGCGGATTAGGTCTGCCGGTACCTCATTAGCTTGCGTGATATGAGTGAATTATTTTAATTATTTTCCACAAAAAATTTTGGTTGACATGCCTAACCTCTGCAAGTTGAGCAAGCTTTTACAAAAGCCATTGAAACCAAAGTCAAAACTGACTACAGGCCTGGGAACTACTGATTGACCCAGAATGACTCTGAGATTATATTTCACATGAATTACCTTTGGTTTGAATGTTGTTAGGATGCATTGGTTGAATGGCTTTGTAAAAGCTTGCTCAACTTGCAGCTGCAGGGCCTGTGAACCAAAAATCTAAAATACCATTTTTTTGTAGAAAATTATTCAAATAGTTAACATCACACAAACTTGTTAAGCATTCTATGTGACACAGGCCCATGTGAAATTCTGCGGTGAAGTAATGATTATTCCTAGTCTTTCTAGGCCTTTGAAATCTGGCATTGTTTCCATAATTTAATTAGCAAAGAATGATGCAATTGTTTTTGTGTCATCATAGTTGTTAAACTTTCTTTACAAAGAAACATCTGTGCAAGTTTCAAGTTAACCGAAACAGCAGATTCAAGTTTCAAGTTAACCGAAACAGCAGATTCAGAGTTATGCCGAACTTGTAACAACCCTTCATTTCTGCCCAGCCCTTTTCTGAAATGATTTCTCTTCACTCGTTTGCATTATGCAAAACGACACTAATGGAAAGCTCAATGTCTTCGCTATGTATTGATATACGGGAAAATCCCACTTACCTGGCCGTCGGATCACAGCCGAAATTTTCTAAGTCCACCCAAAGGTAGAGGGAGTGTTAACAATAGGGGGAACGGCAATGTCAAATGGAGATCAGCGGAACGTGTCCAATGTGTGCTATATGGTTTTTGGCCTGGGCGTCACACCAGTAGGCCTAGACCTTCTTCAGGCGAGTTTGCGGTTTTGAAACACAATACTGACTGAATTCCAGCAATATTGTTGAACTAAGAAAATGTTTATTACGAGATTTTATTTCAGATCTCCATGATCTGCCAACACGACCTGTCCAAGAAATCTCTGATGCGAATAATACCCGCTGTACACCATCAAACTTTTCATACAATTTTCTGAATGCGCTCAATTTTCTGAATGCGCCTACATGCGGGTTTATGCATTGAACCCCCAATAGAACCGGACGCGAAATTTTCCAAAGAAATGGATGAAAAATTTCGTACAGCGGGTACTGAAATCTGATACTAATGCCCATTGTACACGTATGATTTTTCTTGTACTAAAAATTATAAAAGGGGTAATGCCATTCAGCTAGGCAATCGGTAGCCTATGACCGAAATCACCCTTCATGAGCCTCATTTATAATTTTTAGTACAAAAAAATCCTACCGTGTACAACGGGCATAACGCACTGTGTTCTGTGGCGCTTTTGAGCCAAGTGACCTAAATCCAGAGAACGATTTCTTGTTGATCTTGTAAAAAGATCCAGTAGACCCTCTTGCGTTATTAAAGTGAACATCGGTATCTCTCCTGTTTCGTAATCTGGTTTATTGCTGGCGGGAACGTGGTTGGGATAAAATAACCAAGTATTTTATCAGGACCCTTAGTACAACATGTATTATAAAAGGCGAAACAAAAATTGTCAAATGCGCATTTTAGAAATGGTTATTTGATGAAAACGTCTGGTGTTTAGTGCACATATTCGTCAATGACGTCATTTTGACGTCAAAATGACGTCATAGAAGGTTTTCCACAACCTTATTTGGTAAATTGATATCATATTTCTATCTGTTGGTAATACATTTATAGGGTCTAAATCGAACCAGAAAAAAGTTTTCTGTACATTGAAAATTTGGGGGTCGCCATTTTGAAAATATGCTAATTAACCACTTTCCCGGGGGCAGATTTTGGCCTACTTTTTTCTGGAGTCGAGTACAACCAAATGCAACAGTTAAAGCAAAAAACCTTTTGTTTAAATTTTTTTGGGGTCAAAACCTATATTGACCCGTCTAACTTGCGTAGCAACTTCCACAGGCAAGTTACTCTCGGAGAGCAAACTTGCACGAGAAATCTCGCACGTGGAGAGGTGCCTTTATTTTACCTAAGCGTTTGTGCCCATGGCCTGCCTGACGAGCTTAGCGTGCCAGCGGCCATTGAATGGTATTAAGTTTTTCGTGTCATATGGTGAGAAGTGTTAAGACCGTCACCGCCATCTTTGTTGGAAAGGTCCACAAAACATACCGGTATATAACATTTCATTTTCCGTCAGGGCCGACGCTATAGCATTATTGGCCCTGGTAAGTACGGAGGAGGCCATCACAAGCTACTCATGTTCCTCACTTGGATGGGGTCTTTTACTTGCCCTTGCAAAGACACAAGGTACAAGGTAACACGGCTTACTGTCGCAGGCGACGGACTGAAGAGAGCCGGGAACGAAATCCCAAATGGCCCGGGCTGGATTCGAACTCGGGACCTCCTGCCGCTTGCTAAGCGGACGTGATAATCACTAGGCTATCCGATGCAACCAAGGCGGACCATTGGAAAGCGGAATGAAGAAATGGAACATTCAATTTTGACCACCAAATTTTATTTCCGTGTCACCCTTATACAATGAATACGGGCCGTATTTTAGAACGTTGCTTAAAGCTGACGTGAACGAACAAAAAGCCCCCATGCGACGAGCAAACGCCTCAAACGAAGGCTCAGAACATGATATACCCCACGAGGGCAGTGGGCGCCCCTTATTTGTCTTCGAGCTTTCGAGGTGTCAACATCCTCTGGTGATTTCCTGCTGAACACTTTTTGGAAGAAAAAAATTGACGCAGCTGGGAATAGAACCCGCGCCTTGTTATCTCTGTTCCACCGTCTTCCCCATTCGGCCACCAAACGTGCTGGAAGACTTCTCATGTTTTTTTCTTAT
>NMRB01003766.1:18368-43916 GCA_002633025.1 Notospermus geniculatus | reverse complement strand
CAGAAGCCGATCCTCAAGGTCGGCGGGTGTCGCAAATTTGCATTTTTCCGCCTGGACCTTCACGCGTGTGAGAAATGTGTCGACTGGCTCTGCGGGGTCTTGTGTCATTTCATGTAGCTTAAAACGTGCCAGCCGGAAGTTGGACTTCGGCTCAAAATACTTCTCGAATGCGACCCAAACATCGGCAGGAAGTGCTCGTTCTTCAGGAGTCAGTGTCATGTTATCAAAAATTTCAACAGCACGCGGCCCCATCCACAGTAGGATATAGTTGACAATCTCCTCAGGTTTCTTAGTCTGGAACGACGGGGTCGTCAGCATGAGTTCGCAGTATCGATGGAACGATTTGAACTGCTGTGCCAGGTTTGAGGACTCCCAATCAAAGTTTGGAGGCTTGACGCCCGCCAAATCATTTGCATACACGTATGTCGTGGTTTCTGCCATGATGACTACGTTCTACAGGGTCCAATTTACAATCTGACACCATGTAATAATATCTGTGGACTTTTGGGGAGTCTTGGCATTGACTTAAAATGAGGAGAATCAAGAAATTATGTTCAGATTTGTCAGCCCGCCATTCTGGTCTGATATGTTTATTCTGGATGTAACACTCTGGTGTGTGATATTGCTGTCAGATGTAACAGATGTAATACTTTGATGAAACAAGTAGATGTTACAACACGAAAGGAAAACGTGAAGTGTAACGCGAGAAAAGTGTACACGTGAACTCTATGGAAGCCTTACATATGGCGCACACTATGGCACGGGGATTTTGGTGAAGATGAGTGGCCAAAGCAAGGGAAAGATTAGGCCTATGTCCATTTTTATTCTGGTATGGAACATTCGTAAATCGCAACGGTGGATCACGTTCCCTACTTGCGATCCCTTGCGGTGGCAGTGCCGCAACCCCAACGCAAGCTTGCCAACGATGCATCACCGGCATACCGCCCCGGTTGCCGGAGGCACGTCTGCGGTGGAGTTGCAATCACTGCAAAGCAACTGCAAGTAGACGGCAACGAAATCGCGAGAGTGGATTCCCCGCTTAAGGCCTGTTTCCACTAGAGCGTTTTTTTCGCACGCTATGATGTCAAAGGCTTTGTCAAAGGGTTTGTAAAAGCAAAAGCACAGCAATCAGCATCAGTCCCAGTTAAGGTAGGCCTACTGAGACGACATGCCTTTCACGGTGTGATAGGGATGATTAGAGGTCTAACGTTCTTAATTCCACCTTGTTTCTTACCTCATAGTGGCCATAAATCGCGGATCATGCACGGAGAGTAGGGGGTTAAATTGCTAATACACTATATTATATACAGGAGCTGTCATGGCGGATCCCGGATTCCCGGTTTTGACCCTGTACCGGTTCTTTGAACCAATATCCTATCGAAATAAAAGATGCTTTTACCAAAAATGCGACTTCATTTTGATCGTTACATACCCCCCGGACATTCCCTACCATCGATTCGTTGCATCTCCTTGCATCTAAATGTGCGTGAATATGCATATTTCTTCATGGAAAACGGGTTTTCTTGATGCTATATGGCTAAATTACGAAAATGTTCGTGTTTTTTGTGAATAACTCACTTTTTTTCCGGCCCATCTCGAACTAAATGTATGCGACAAAAGATACGGTCCCGATCTGCGGGAAATGTTTACATCTCGCGGGCGCGCGTGTGAATAAACGGGAAAAAACGGGAGTACCACGAAAACTGTTCTACCCCGAAAACTGGTCACTCGATCATACAAGGGCCTACTTACATGTAGTACATTTTCGAAAAAGTCAAACGAATTTGTCTTCCGTGCGTGATCGTAAATAAAGTAATTTAAACTTGAATTGAATTCATAAACAAATACCCGCTGGTCAAAAAGGCGACGGATATCCTGCAAGCAACTGAAAGGGTCTATTCCACAGGAATCTAAAGTTTGGTACAAGAGAGCTAAAATGGCTGCGGCCTTCCCGCACACTACAGCTTGCGCATCTCCATGAGTATGATCTGTAGCGTCGGCGAAGGTTGCAGACATCATATTCGCCTGCTGTGGTAGGCTATAACAACTGTTACGGCACACATTTATTTCCCAGCATGGAAAGCTTGTATTATACCTAAGCTGTTCAATCTACCATTATGCTACCCCTACTATATTACGATATTACTTGAACTTACAAAATTTTTATGACATGGACTCGCGTCGAGGTATAAGTTGGTCTTCCCGTATCTAGAACATATCGTAACGAACTTCGAAGTTAACGACGATACGTTGAGAGTGTTCAGTATTGAAAATGTGCAGCAGTTGCAGTTGCGGACGTTCAAATAATCTTGGTTTCGTTGTGCTCACCTGAGAAAAATCCAACTTTTCTCCTCGAAATGGCCCGAAATTGAGTGGAATCTGCTTCGCGCACAGAATTGCGTTTGTTGAGTTCAAGTGCGGAGAACATGGCGATTGAATGTCATATGCAGTGTGGAGATTTCGGCTGCACATAAGCAGTGTCGCTGCGTTAGGATCCATCTCTGTTTTTCTCATTTCTTTCTTCCAAAAACGATGCTAACTTGCATGTATTTTTAGCAAACTTGGCAAGAACTACAGAGTTGTCACATAACCATAATTTTCCTTACACTGATTAATGACGGGAATTCACATTGTACTCCTAATAGAATCAGTCATTTTACTAGAAACACATTGACTTCTAAAAGACGTGTCATGAAGATGATCATGTGAAAAAATAATTCGTTTCGCCCAAGTAAGCCACACGTAAGAAGTCTGCGGCACAGTAATGTTGTAAAGAATCAAGTATTAAACGGGGGTCGTTTTTCGCCAAGAATCCGGAAAAAGGCAACTGAACATTTGTGAATAATAATCTGGATCGGTGGTCAGTTACGTTGCTGTTACATAGAATGAACGACTCACGTTTCATTTTTTACTCTGAATTTTTCATTGAAAATCAAAATTAGAAATAAATGAGCACCAATATTAATAATAGTTAACATAGAGAATGCAACGTTCATTTTTCAGGCTACTGATGATTCGTGTAAAATCACAAATGACGAGTTGTTTCCTTTGGAAACAACTGCGTTATGGCCATACACACGATACTACAAAATTGGACAACAAAAATTGGACCAACAAGTTTGATTGTGTGTCACGGGAAAATTGGATGGAATAAATTCCATCCAACATGATTCTGCAGAATAGGTTTCGTCCTATTTTTGTTTGAC
This sequence comes from Notospermus geniculatus, assembly GCA_002633025.1. NCBI lineage: Eukaryota > Metazoa > Nemertea > Pilidiophora > Heteronemertea > Lineidae > Notospermus > Notospermus geniculatus. Next base: position 40,710 of record NMRB01003766.1, on the reverse strand, counting down.
CGAACTTGGAAATTTGATCGTGTGTAGCGGAGCAGGATTTTTGTTGCATGATTGACCCTGTCATGCCCAGTACATTCACTGCTAGTTTTTAGTAGCCCTTCTATTATTGTCAGTGGGGATTGAATTTTATGACATCATCCTGTATACCTGGCAGCCATTTTTGTGAGAACGTTTGATGAATAAGATTGCTCGTGTGCGGCGGGGGTCCAAATTGGATCAAACACGTTTGACGAAAAAGTTCGACCAACGTGTGAGCAGGCCATTACATAGAAGTATACGGTATACGAAAACGCTGGTGAACAATTGCTTCATGGTGGTGAATCCATTTGAAGCCTTTGTTAACCGGCGTTTTCGTATACCGTATACTTCTATGTAAAGGAAGCATAAGATCATATTCTGCACTGATTTAAGTACATGTAGGTCAGCAATGTAATTACGTGTCCATATACATTAAGAAAATGGCGCCCGCCATGGAGGGGACAGACCGAAATTTCACCCCGAGAAAACATTGTTGACCGAGGGCGCCGAGGTCAACAATGTTTTTTCGAGGGGTGACATTTCGGTCTGTCCCCCGACATGAAAGGGTGCCATTTTCTATATCGTACCGGTGTAAATGTATGTGTCACAACCCGTCTCTGCGGCTGTGCCCGGCAGCGGCGGAATGCGTGAAGACGACAGATCATGGTCAACCACGATTTGAAGAAAAAAAATCCCTTGCTAAAAAGCTGTGCTAGTCTAGGCCTAAGTGAGTAAAATGACAAAGGATAGGTGGCAATATTCTTCCAAATGTGACAAAGTATCATTCTGTTAGGCCTACATTGCGTAACAGTGCTGTCAAACTTCGCAGTCCACTCCACGTGCCTAGCGCTGCTGCGATTGAACTTGGTTGCCAGGCGCTGACATCAAGACGGGCTGTGCGGGCCTAGAATTTGTGACTGTTGAACATGCTATTCCATGTATTTCACTCAACCTTTTTCATGTATTCGTGCTAAACATGCTGATACTACGCCAATCGACACCAGAATATGATTTAATCGGAGCTCGATAGCCTAATATGCGACTTCAAATATTCGAAGCGGTCTCAAATGAAAAAAAACGCCCGCCATTTTGTTTTCCGTGAGCGGTGGACATTGTATCTTGAGCGGGAGACATTGAAAAATGTTCACCGCTCACGTGACGCGTCTCGGCCAATCATATTCACGGATTCTCTCTTGAGGTACGATATATGTATTTGTATGTTTCCATCAGGGACGCGACCACAGCATTATTGGCCCAGGTATGGAAGAGGTCATCTCCAGCTACTCATGTTCCTCACGGCTCACGGATGATATCCCATATGGCCCTGGGATTCGAACCGGACCTGCCGCTTGCTTAGCGGACGTGATACCGCTCAACAATCAAGGCTCCTCAATGTAAAGTCGATCTTTTCTTGTCGTAAAACCTCATTGACATGCATAAGACTACCTATCACAAGCATAGCCAACCTTATTTCAACGTCAATAATGAAAAGATCTGGTGAAAGATCGACTTTTTTACCGACGTACCGGTATGGTAAATATAATATTGCTTTTAATAAATGCCTTTTGATTGGACCTCACGGATCCTTCCCTTGTCGTTGTCCATGACCTGCGCACGTGTTGCACTTTAACATCCCGAAAAAAGCATTTCTGAATAACCTCCCACTGATAAAATAAAAGATGAAGTTACTGCTGTGGTTGACCACGGTTAGAAACACAAAAACCGGTCCTAAGACAGTGCTAAAAAGGAAAGATTCGTATTCAGAAAGGAAACGACCTGTAAAAATTTGCAACCCCAAAACAAAAGCATGCAAAGCTTTTGGAGAAACAAGCAACACGAACATTATACTAACAGTCAATAACATGATTGTCATGCTGTTCAGTCGCGGTGGAGGACTTTCGGTATTTTGAAATTTCCTTCGTTTGATCCGGCTTGCCACGACCTTGTAAAGAATCATGATGTTACATGTTGCTATGCAAAAGAACGGAACAAAAAATGATACCAATATATTGGCAATGTATGATATCATGAGGAACGGAATATAATTCCTTTGTGGGCTGCAGAATGGTTGTCGTGATCCCATAAGTCGATACCCATAAAGAAAGTGTGCATAATAGCCAGTGAGCGTTAAGGACACGCAGAGAAGTCCAATACACGTCCACTTCTTGGTACAGATGGCCCTCGCTTTCAGCGGGAATGACACAGATATCCATCTCTCAATGGTTAACAACATCACATTCCAATGGGAAAAAGCTTGGAGAAAGTGTGAGAAGAAATAGAAGAGTGGACAAGCTGCAGCTGACCAATTCGTAAAGGCAGCTGGAGAGGTTAATCTCCACGACGCCAAACACATTTGTATTGGCTCTTGGAACAGGGCAGACGTGTCCGCTATAGCGAGAGTTATGAGTAAGATCCTCGTCGACACTTTCCCAACTCTGCCAAATGCTAATACGACTACGGTCAAAGAATTAAAAATAATTCCGAGAATGACTACGATTGGTAAAGAATATTTGTGGAGGATCACCATATATTTCGCAACTTTTCTGTATTCGACGAACCAGTTAAAAGTGTCCTTTGAGTTTCCATCATCAACATCGTCAACAGACCGGTTGTTATTAAAACTGTCGGGAATAGATAAAATACATGTCTTGAGGAATAGATAGCCTTAGAGAAGGTAAAAACTAACCCCCCCCCCCCCCCACAATGTATAGGAGAATGTACGGAGCTTGGGGTTGAGATTCCATCAACCCAAGGTACAATTTGTTATTGCAACCTCGCTCCCAGGGCTTAACGTTAGCTTGTTAAGCCCTGGCTTCAGAACCGAATACCTCAGCTGTGATTGGCTCGTGTACATGGTGTACAATGCATTGAATGTATATATCGGTCTGACGTCATACCCAGGAAATGGATTAAAATAGTGTTTATTTTACATGTATTTTATTTTTTCATGTCATAGCAAACATTATTCTTTATGATGACAGACATAATGTTCATAATACAGTTTATTTTTTTTACAATCGTTACTGTAACCGAGGTTGAAATAAGTGTTGGAGACGAAGTGCCAAGAATCTTGGAAGTGAATCCAGGGTCTAACGACCGAAAGCCGAAAATGACCTCGTCCTAAGGCAAAAGCAGAACATATTTCGAGTTAGATCCTGGGGACGAGTTTGTTTGTTATTGATCCAGCAGGATCAGGACCAGATTTCTAGCATTGATCTTGCTGGTTCAATAACAAATTGTACCTTGGGCTGATGGAATCTCAACCCCAAGCTCGGTAATTTTTTTTCCTGATACATTGTGGGGGTGAGTTTTTGACCTTTTCTAAGGTTATCTATTCCTAATGGTATGTTAGAAATCATGCAAGTCCCATCGACAGAGAATGAAAGTCGTGGTGAGACATCTGTGAACTATGATCGCTACGAGAACCTCTAACGCTACATGTGACGTCACAGAACAATATTTGACGTCATTATTATCAGCGTTTGAAATCCTCGAAGGCGATCTATAATACACCTTTTATCCGCCGACATTCATCAATTCCCAGCTTGTCTCAATTCCGGAAATATGTAACAAGTTTCATTAAAATACATGTAATTTTTCTATTTCTCGATATTTTTACCCCTGGCATTTGCACGGGACCGTTCTGTTTCAACACTCGCCGGTTGTGGTCACTCGCGCCGAATGGGTGAATGTTGTCCTGGGTGACCCTAAATGTCACCAAAGACAAAACTGGGTGACCCTAAACGCCCCCCCCCCAAAAAAAAACAAGGCTGGGTGACGTTTAGACCCTAAACGTCACACAGTTTGAAAATCGCACCATTTTAAAACCTACGTCCGAAGTAAGTGGTACGCTGTTATTCTGACATCACTATCATGGCCGTTACATATTCCCCAGAGCAATAAAGGAACCACGAAACCAGTGACAATACGGTCATTACCGTCTAATGTGTCTTTCTTCAGCTGTCTTTCACCTTCAGCAGTCAGCCTGTATTCATCACTAAATCGGTTTTTCTTTTACACAATGGCTTTACCACTTCGCACTGTACTACTACGCACTTCTGTAGCAGACCGTTCCACAGCCGGGAGCAGAGTAACACTCGACTTCACCGTACGCTTGTTCTTGACAAGCTCAATGCCAGGCAAAGATTTCGCCAAAAATTCCTCCGAGTGCGACCCACCGACTTTATACTTTATTATGCGCCCTTGGTCTTCCTCATCATACGATGGAGATGCATATTGCTGTATCAAATCACTGTTTTATTCGGATTTTATTATGCAAAAACGCCAAAGTCACGTTTGTTCATTTCCATTTTGCGATCTCTACCTGGCAGATGTTCCACTATCGATCGCCAACCTCAGACGCAGGTTTTAAAATGGCGCGATTTTTTCAAACTGGGTGACGTTTATGGTCTAAACCTCACCCAGCCTTGTTCTGGGGGACGTTTAGGGTCACCCAGTTTTGTCCTGGGTTTAGGGTCAAACAGGACGACATTCACCTATTCGGCGTCACTCGCTGCTGCGTGGTGGTTTCCATTTAAAATTCGAGATTCAAATCGAAAATGTCTGTTGGACAGGTGGCGCTTCGCTTCGCGACCACTTGCATAGTGAGCATCATGGACGTTACACGAAAGTCGCAGTTAAAAGGCATAGAAGCCTGGCTTTGTCATTTGGATCTTGTTTCTTCAACATTATAATATCAAAAGCGTCAGCGTCCGGACTTCGAATCGAAGATATCAAAGCCAGCTGTGTGGTCAGCAATGCCGACCATCACCAACAAGAGAAACTGGACCCCGGCAATGCTACTGACGTGGCCTTAAAACTGCGATTTTGATGTATTTATAAAATGCATGCGACTGGACTTCAGCACATACGTGTAATCAAAAGGTTCCCCAAGAGACCACGATACGGCAGTGTTGTAGAGATGAGATACTCACCTGTCCATCTCATAAAGACGAATCGTTCTAGAGTATACGAACAGCACAATACGAAGAATACAAAACGAAAGAGAGAAAATCGTGATTTCGTGAATAAATACAAAGTCGTGCATTTGTCGTCGTGACTAAAGTCCTCTGGGTTGTGGTTTATGTAATCACAATTGATCACGTTTGCCCCGAAGTGTGCTACCATTACCGGTATAATTTGCAGAAATATCATTGCTTTCCCAGAAAAAAACTCCGTCATCAAATTTGCCGCAAGCAGGTAATGTACATATATCATATGTCCATCGCCTAAAACTCTCATCGCATTAGGGATTGTCACATGTACCGGTACTGTAATTATGTCATGTGTATTTGGGTATTAACACACGCTCTCTGGTACCCCTTGTTCGTTCTTTTTCGACCTAAACAGTAGCTTCAATGTAGGCCAAACTAAAATTCATGGAAACTTCGTGTGCATTTCCTCAAGATACAAGCGGTTAATCTTTGTTTCCACCAGCATGGCGTGGGTGTTGGCGTTGGGTTAGCGTCGGCGCCGGCGTTTCTATTTGCGTTTAGACCTTTCCACAGAAAGATTATGCGATCGCGTTTTTCGCCTCGACTAAACTATTAAGGGGCATGTATAGAGGCCACTGAGTCAAGTACCACAAGTGGGACGGTTCATTCCCATTTCGCCAAATTGCATTTCGCCAAATTCCCAGTTCGCCAAAAAAAGTTCCATTTCGCCAAATCCCATTTTGCCAAATTCCCAATTCGCCAAATTCCCAATTCGCCAAATTCCCATTTCGCCAAAATCCCAATTTGCCAAATTCCCATTTCGCCAAATTCCCATTTCGCCAAATTTCCATTTTGCCAAATTCCCGTTTTGCCAAATTCCCATTTCGCCAAATTTGTTATTCAGGCTATAACCCCTAATCTAATGGACCGATCCAACGCAAAGTACTTCAAAATAGAGGGTTAGGGTTAGGATAAGGCCCTTGGTTATCAAACTGTTTCACTCAGGATTTGGAAAGGATTTGGAAACCTGGCCCGAGAGACATCAAAAAGGACGGGTGTAATGTGCCACACCCAAGGTTACACAACTCTAGCAGTGTTTGTTCCCTTGACTATATCTGCGCTTATGTCGGTAAGGGAGCAAACACTGCTAAAGGAGTGTAACCCAAGGCATATCAGAAGAACAAGAAAATTGAAATTAAAAGCAATCGTTATAGTTGAAGAATTTACCTAGAAAATAACATCAGTCTTCTTTGGAATGATTAATTTGTTAGACTTCTAACCCTGCTTCAAAAATTGTTAATATGTCGAACGATTCATTTTGAAAGAACACAAGGGGTGTGAAGTAAAGTTTTGGCGAAACGGGAATTTGGCGAAATGGGAATTTGGCCAAATGGGATTTTGGCAAAATGGGAATTTGGCGATTTGGGAATTTGGCAAATTGGGAATTTGGCAAAATGGGATTTTGGCAAAATGGGAATTTGGCGATTTGGGAATTTGGCCAAATGGGAATTTGGCGAAATGGGATTTGGCAAAATGGGACTTGGCGAAATGGGAAGTCACCAAGTGGGACCCATCCAAAACGTTCAATATCCGTTAGGTTGACAGCCAGAAGGACATGGCCATCAGTGTCTATACATGCATGGCTCACTGTACACTGCACACACGAACTAATTACACAAGCCCCATTGTCTTAACGAGACATTACATCACCTGAGCTTCGGGGCAATCAAACTCCAAGCCACCACCCTTTCCGACTATAGCTCCCTTATGTTGTGAAATTGGAAATTACTGCAAGTTTCACCAATGATTCCGGACGATCCGCGATAAATTCAACATTTTCGTGGGTCGTTTTCTCCAGCTATATTCATTCTTTTTCGTTTTACGTTACTTGATTAGTCGGAAAGGGTGGTGGCTTGGAGTTTGATTGTCCCGAAGCTCAGGTGATGTAATGTCTCGTAAAGACAATGGGGATTGTGTAATTAGTGTGTGTGTGCAGTGTACAGTGAGCCATGCCATGGCCATGCCCTTCTGGCTGTCAACCTCACGGATATTGAACTTTTTGGATGGGTCCCACTTGTGGTACTTCACTCAGTGGCCTCTATATATGCCCCTTAAAGCCGCACACTATGCACCGCTACTCACTCTCCAGTTCGGCCGAAATAATAGTGCAACCTCATCTACAGGCGTGCGTAGTGTATAGAACCATAGAACCACATATTATAGCATTATCCTGCATCGAGTTTTTGGGAATCCCCTTGGGGAATCCCCAATGCTGTGTGTAGTCTTGTGCAGCCAGCCACACAGTACTGCTACGGTTCCCCAGATTCGAAATACAGCGGCTGGGTGACCGAGACTAGGCTCGTCGATTATAACCCATCTGTCTAGCATTCTAGAGTGTCTGGCTTTAAGGCCAATTCTTACCAGATGCATTGACTTAAAGTTCTCGTTTTTGTTGTTTCCCAACGATTTTCTTTAATATCACGGTCGCTAATCCCTTACGGTTTTGCTGTACAACGGTGACCGCTTCTGTACAGCTTCAATTAGTTTTTCTGTGTCCACACAATTGGTCATTACTGCAGGATGAACAAACGATTCAAACCTTGAGCTGAAAAGGCGAGTTGACCTTGCTCCATCTTGACGCAATGTTCCCGGAATGCAGCTATGCAGCCACCTTGCGGAGCATTAAAGAACCTTGAGTGGAACGCCATGTCAGTGGTTTTTGCTGCATATAGGGAAATCGGCTTGTGAGAGGCCTGAGGGATTAACGACATTATTTCTACCACCGCCATTGAAAAAATTCGGCCANCATTCAAGCATGTGTAGGCCTATTAATTGCGTGACTGAACCCCCCTATTTAACCTTAATCCACAGATTCCGCCGAATCCGCAGATTCCGCCGAATCCGCATTTTAGAAATGGCCAGACCATGACCATTCGAATAAATCCTTACATTAGCGGGCTTTGTTTGGCGGACTTGCATTCCTGTTGATTCCTCCCACACCTGTTGTACGTTTACATTATCAGCCCAGCAGAGTACAGGGGAAGGGCATAATGATAACGACGACCCAGAGGCCGCGGGGCTAGATCGTAGCCTGCTTGTCAGGGCAAAAACTCATAACCAGACAGGAGTCAATATGAAACATTTATTAAACGTACTCACTCAATAATTGTACTTGCTACTCCACAGACCAATTTCACAGTTCCTGGCTTTGTCTCGAGATCGTTCTGAACTGCAGCTCACGTCCAACTTGAATCCACCTCGGCTCCAACTCAGCTCACTTAACCGAAAGGGCGACTTTAAATGGTATCCGAAACAGCGTCACCAGGTGACTTGTCACATTGATCGTGAATAATTTAGTCTGCATAGATTAGCTACTGAGTCCTTTAGAATCAGTATACGCCTATCACCAAAATTTCGACGTCCACGTCGAAAGAAATTTCAAAATTTTACTTACTCAAAATTCAGAACGGAGTGTAATTTTCTAACCTTTACTATGTCTCGGAGACGCCTCGCCGCAAAGCCAGTTACCTCATACATCTCAATACTATAATAGAGAATGCAAAACGTAGAACGAGAATGAAGAATAGGACATGGGTTACACAATAAATACAAACATTCCTGTTGGGATACCCACTTCTAAAAGAGCGTAGACGAACCCAAGTTCAGTACCTCACTTAAACACTAAGCATTGATCCAAAATATATAGAGCATCCAACTTCATTTCCCCCCTTGTCCGAAATAAACACCCACTTTCAAATCAAAATGTAATAAATTTTGTAAAACAAAAACTGCAAAATTCCATCTTCTAAGTTCTGACTGTACCATGTCCAGCAACAAAGATGTGGCTTATCAAGCCGCCCGACGCGATTCACTCTACGGTACATCATACCTTGACATCAAGAAGACTATACTGTCGTTATGGGACACCAAATTCCGCCGAAATTCCACACTTCTCTTTAATTTAACAATTTAATCTACACAAACACATAATTTTTGTCTTAAGGTAATAATTTCAATCGAAACGATTGATAAAGCTTAAAACAGTAAAATATAAAATATAAATGACAATTAGGATATGAAACGACAATGTAGTAGTCTCGCCTGTATGAAGAAATCCCCAGCCCGATTCGGCAGACTGTAGGGACGACTATACACAGGAGAGAAGCGACGTCAAGGTCTGGCCTCAACACGAACATGACTAACATCCGACAGAGGCCAGTAGATTCGTCCATTGTCAACCACCGGCAACAGTCCTAGGACCTGCTAACTAGGCCGGGGTGACTAACAAACACTCCCTTAAACTTATTCTGCTCCTCATGACCCATAGCATACATGTCAACAACAAAAATGCATAAGCGTCCGTACTGAACTCGGACGGAATGGGTACCAGAGGCGTGAATATGAGGCTACCTTGATATCTTACCAGAAGATGCCAAGGAACTCCTCAGGGCGCGGACTTACCTCCATCACCGCTTCTTCAATCACGCCCACTAAGACGTAGGTTGAATAAAACAGTACCCTAACCTAGCCTCTTTCTCATCAATTATACCTAAAAGTAAATACTTTCAAACAACAGGACAAATAGAAACTACTTATGCCTAAAACATACATTACAAGTAACGCCAACTATGGTAGTAGGAGCCTGAGCAGTCGCTGACAGTACTACCAAATAGGCCTAGAATAATTGAATCAATCGTTTGTTAATATGCTTATTTATATTATATAGAACCTAATAGCCGACCTCAACAAAGTCACTTCCAATAGTGGGCTTGGCCTAAGCTGTCTTGGGCCGTGCCACTAATTAGGCCTAGTCCTATACGAATAATATAATTTATCTTGTATAGAAATATGATAAACTGGCACACCAAAGTGCATCAAGAAACAACACTTATACATCGAAGACATTGAAACACCGCCGCTATGCCAATCACCTACACGAATATCGGCATAGTTAATTTGCCATTAATCTTCATAACACACTAAATTTAAAATGCGCCGAGGATTCCAGTGCATACCAAATTAGTCAGGACACACCTAGCGTCCTGCACATGAACTATATGTTAAGCTAGCTAGGCTTTACACAATACGACATATTACATCAGTACATAATAAGAGATAACCCATGCTCTATTCTAATAGCTATAAACCCAACATCGAAACATTGAGACACCTTGACATTGACAACGTGAAGAACACTAATCGACATAGTTATTGTCGCAAAAGTTTCACTAAAGACAATCCTTAGCTCATAGGTACAAATCGCAATAGGTGTTTACAAAGACTTTGCACTGTGAATAGACTGTAGTTATTGCAGGACACCGTGTCCTGTGTTCTTTAACAGCTAATCCCGACGGCTGTTTGTCGACACATCATATACATGAAATAACATATTTCTACATCAATTTTCTGCAAGGTGACATATTCCTTGGCTATTTACAAGTCCATTAGATTACAAATCTTATACAATTTAACAGGAAAAGTTCCGGCAAACCATTGCCAGCACCGCTATTGACAAAGGATAGTAAGTCCTTCTTGTGTAACAAGATACCAATTATTAATCGCAACAGGTGACAACAAGACACCAAATATTGTCAGTAAAATTCAATAGGCCAAGGGAACGGCATATCTATGTCTAATTCCCCAATGTAGCATCATTCACAACCCTTTACCCAGTGGAATTGTTTACAAGATAAGCCTAACCATAAAGCACAATACTTTACAATCCTGCGGCTACAGAATCACAATTCCAAAACATAATGAGATAAAAAGAACGTGATTTATATAGTCCACATGGACTGGAACTAAAGGTTGTAGCCATTGGCTAGCAGGCACCGGGGATGGTGGAATTCTCCCCGTCAAATAGAGGCGCAGTACCTCCTGTTCAAGGAATGGACTGTGCAGGAATACTGCAGCAGCCAAATATTCATTCACTAAATAATTATAAGTGGAGAACCCCGTAGGGCACTCCAAGATGAGTGCATTCAATTGAACGAAGACCACCCTGGCGGCAACACTCGGCCAGGTGAGGTCGTTCAAATCGTGAACAACCTGGTGCCGAAATAAAGCGACAAAATAGTCTGAGACCTGAACAAGACGATTTCTCACGTCAACTGTAAGGGTGGGGAGGCGCGCGAGGGGGCCACCTCTCTGCGCTCTGGTCACTATCGACGCCATCGATAAAATTCACTCTGTCAACTTCTCGCCTTAACGTTAACTGTAGCTGCGTCCTCCGTGCTGTCACGGGGGTTGACAAACTCTTATTGGCCGACCTACAGTGGGTTGTGATAATGAGGGTCTGATGTATAGACCGACTCAAGGTTGTCGGTAACGAAAAGAACAAAGTCAGTATAAAGAATTTTATAGAACAGCATTCGGCCTACCACACCCCAACATGCTACAATTGAAATAAAATATTAACCCAAACTATACGACAATGTGGCCAAATATACACAATCAACTCAATGAGCTGCATATTGTCATAACAACACAACTTCCAAATACCAGACAGATTGTCTCCTTGCATCACCCCTTAGGTGTCAACACAGTTTGGCCTATTTATCGTATGTAGGGCTGGCCGAATGCTGATAGGGACAAAATTTACCGACGACCTTTCCGCTTTCGCTTAGGCCGGTTCAAAAAGTCCTCAATTAGGACTGGACTCAAAACGTCATCATGGTCGACCCATTGATCATGTTTAGGAGAATAACCTTTCCATCTTATCAGAAATTGCATGCGGCCATTCTTTACCTTCTTCTTCAAGATCTTCTCCACCGCATAAACATTATCATCCTGTACAGGCGGTGGCTCCAGAGGGATAGTCGGGCTGGCCTGTGAGGCCCCTTGAGCCTCGCCAAGATCATCAACCAGTGTGGCTTCCTTAGCCTCGTCCCGCTCTGTAGGCAATTGCCCCTCAGGAATCACATCTTCTGGGATGGGATCACCAGGCCACGGCAGTGGGGCAACAGCCGCCGGCCTTGGAGTTGCTGGAATATATGGCTTTAACCTATCTACATGGATTACAACCGGGACACTCTGGTGGGACATCGACCTCACTTTCACATTCGTCTGGGCAAGAATTTGGACGATGTAATAGGGACCGAAATAATATAGAACAATATAGACTTTTGCTTTGGACAATATAGACAATATAGGACAATATAGACAATATAGGACAATATAGACAATATAGGACAATATAGACTTTTGCTTTGTCCTTTCGAGCCAGCCTTTCTCGGTTGCAACACCCAAACCAAATCACCAACCTTGTAATTCGGGTCTGTGGCCAGTTCATCGTAACGTTTTTTCATGTTCGCCCTAGTGAGCTTCAATTGTTCACTCGCGACTTTGTACGCCAACTCCAAATCTCGAGTTATTGCCTGTATATGTGCATCATGTGTACAATCCGGATCTTGCGGAATGTGAAGGCTGTAGTCCAACGGACTTCTGCATGGCCTACCAAACATCAAATGGTAGGCAGAGTAATTAATCGCCGGAGTAATTGTTGTGTTCAATGCAAACTGCAAACCTAGGAAAAACCTATGCCAATCAGTCTGAGATGGGTCAATGTATTTGCTCAGAGGTTGCCCTAACACCTTGTTTCTAACTTCCACAAGACCTACTGTCTTTGGACAGTATGGGGTGGCTACCAGCTTGCCAATATTCACTAGACGACAAAAAGCTTGGAGTTGCTTAGCCTTAAAGTACGCGGCTCCATCTGTCAGTATGGTTTTGGGTGGGCCAAACGTACAGGTGACATCATACAAACCTGCCTGACAATTTCCTCCGTTGTAGTGGTTTTCAATGGTCTCAGCAAAGTGAATTTTGTAAATTGGTCTGCCATGACCAGTATATGTTTGTGCCCTTCAGTCGTCGTGGTTAGTGGGCCTTTACAGTCCATTGTGAGAATCTCAAATGGCGTGTAACTTTGAGAGGGCAAGAGGGGAGATCTAGGTTTTCTATGTGGTGGCATACGGCTTTGACAATCCAAACACGAGGACAAACAACTCATGACATCAGCAGCCATACCAGGCCAGACGTACTTAAACCTGATCCAGTCTAACGTCTTTTGTCTGCCCAAATGTCCACCCATCACTGCTGAATTGTGGGCGAATTCCAAGACCTATTGGGTCAGAACTGACGGAATTACTGCCCTGTGGTGGAGTGTCTTATTGTCAGCAAAACCCATATCATCGACTTGAAACAATATGTCGTCGATTATGGTACAATTCTCTGAATCCACCTTTATGATATTTGCTTGCAGTTCATCTGCCGGCAACCTGCCATGGAGGAGGAAATCAATGATGGCCTTTGTTCTGCCATCTGCACGCTGCGCTAGAACAATAACGCTAGGCGCGACTGCGTCTATGGTCGGCAGGATTTGGGCAATCTGTCGTGTCTCTCCTTCCCGGAGATATCCGGACAATAAGTCCGTAAGATTCAACAATGCACCCGACACGTGCCTGATTTTGAAATCGTAAGCTTGCAGGGCGATGGCACACCGTTCCAATTTCGGAACCTGGTCGAATTGAGGCGAATGTGAAACGTATGGGCGAAGCCCCACTAGTACCAATGTCACCCGCAAAGACCGCCACTGATGATCTCATACCACTATACTATACAGAAATCCCAGCTGTGGAGCTACAGAACAAACCAGACCATCTATTGACGAGCGGTAAACGCTGACATGAATGAAGGCTGGCATTCGAAAACAAACATAACTTTTTTACAGCCCCTTACCTATTCTGGTTAATTAGTAATTAGCGATTTTAAGGACGATTTAGTTCTATCGATGTCCAATAGATGACAGGACAGCGTAGCATTACTAATGACTCAGCCGCCAGGAGGCCACTGCGAAGGTGCAGGTCACATTCACGCATGTGCAACGCCGTGGCAGTTTACGTAGTTCAATTTTTGTCAACCAACTGACACAATGCAAGAAGCCCTGCCCGGTATTTATGAAACATTGTGTGAAGTCAATACCCTTCTACACGGATAAGCAAAGGGCGAAAATGCCNGCTTAGTATTCATGTTTCTCTTTTTCGTCTATTTCAGAATTTGGCACTTGTTTTCTGTAGACGCGATTTGCTTCCTGCAACACATTACTTAGTGCAAACGAACTTTCGCAGCTTCAGCGCAACAACCTCTTCCGGTACCACCCACATCTACACACCGTATAGGCTTAAATCTATACCTAGCACCTCTCTTTCACTTCACTGGAAGCGTTTGGTTGCAAGGCAAATTAATGCCTTATGATCGACCTCCGCAATAAACTGCTTGTGAGCAAGATAGAGCTTGAAATGTCGGATTGCGGACACCAAGGCATACAGTTCCAATTCCGATATTGTCCACTTCTGTTGAGTCCTACTGAGGGCCTTGCTAAAGTAAGCAATTGGGTGCCTCTTGTTGTCAAATTCTTGGAACAAAACACCAGCAATGCCGGTCATTGAAGCATCCGTCCGTAGGATGAATTGTCTGTCAAAATCTACATGTTGCAGAATTGGTGCTGTCACCAACGATGTTTTAATCAGGTCAAGTGCTTTCTGGCACTCTTCTGTCCAAACAAATGGGACATCCTTTCTCAACAAGTTCGTAAGTGGGGCCACTTTCTCTGCAAATTTCTCAATGAATCTACGATAATAATTGATGGCACCCAAATACTTCTTCACTCCCCTTTGTCCAGTTGGAACCGGAAGGTCCAACATTTTCTTCACCTTGTCTTGATCAGGTGTTATGCCCTCCTGGCTAATGACATGGCCAAGAAATTCTAACTCTTTCTTGGCAAAGACACACTTCCCTGGATGTAATTTTAGGTTGGCCTTGCGGAATCTGGAGAAAACTACTCGCAGATTCTCCAACATATCATCAAAATCATGTCCCCAAACAATCACGTCATCCAAGTAACAGCTGGCAATGACGCCCACCAACCCCGACAGTACAATATTCATGATTCTTGAAAAAGTCGCTGGAGCATTAACTAGACCGAACGGACAGCGGGTGGGACAAAGAAGCTGGGTTTGAGTCGTCAGCGCGGCCAATTTGCTGGCATTAGGGGTTAGTCTAATCTGCCAATATCCCGACTTAGCATCAAGTGTCGAGAAAAGAGCCGGAGGTTTCTTTGCCAGCGTAAAGGAATTCAAGACAAATGACTGGGGCGTTTGTGGCCACAGGTTCCTAGTTATTCCTTTGTTCAAGGCCCGATAATCTGCACAAAGACGGGGTTTCCGTCCAGGACTCATAACAACAATGAATGGAGAGGCAAAATGGCTATTGCATTCTTCGAGTATTCCGGCATCAATTAATTTCTTAACTTCGTCTTCGAGGATCTTCTCTCGGATGGGCCCCAATCTGTACAGTTTTGCCCTCACAGGTGGGCCTTCATATTGAATATCATGCTCGCCCAGATTACATACTGGCAAATCTTCGAGTTTCATTACAAACATGTCCTCATCTGCTCAATAAATTGACGCAGTCGGACACGCTGTTCGGGCATGTCGGGCGTGACATCAGCATCTGACAAGTCTATCAGGTCTAATAACGACTGCTCTGCTTCCGGTACCACATCCAATGGTCTATAGTCCTCTGCCGCTTCAACTAACTCAGCTTCATCGGTGATAATATTAACAGTGGCGACCGGGGGCAAGGGTTCACTCGGTACTGGTACGATATGAGCTACCAGTTCGCCTGCTTCCAACTCAACCGGTTCTGTGTTTAGATTCAAAATTCTAATTGGCACTGACCTATTGTGGACTTTCACCACGATAGAAACCACGCATAACTTGCGTCTGTCATAGAACCCAGCAGGCTCTCTTAGAATACCCTCACGGCCTTCTGGTAGGTCGTTGTGGGTATCAATGAAAGTGACGACCTCCGATAACGCAGGAATCTTAACTGATTGAGCACACCTCAGGGGCTGAGAATTGTCTACGCTCACTGAGCCGATCATAGGGACCGATGCCAGCCCTGGTATTCTCAGGGTGGACGATGCAAAGTCTAAAACGGCTTGGTTCTCACTCAAGAAATCTCTACCCAATATGGCGGATTGACACGCCATTTGAGGAACAATATAGAAGGGATGTGTAATTGTCGTTCGTCCGAATGTAATCGGTATCACTATTCTTCCTTTCAACTTTAAAATATCACCATTGACAGCTGCTGCTTGTGAAAAATCACCTGGATCGACCGGGAATTGTGCCAAGACCGGGTCTGCCCGCCTCAATGATTCTGAAAGGAGCGAAATTGCCGCCCCACTATCAAGCAATAAATCAACATTACCTGCACCTACTTTTGCCCGCACCATGGATGCTACACTGGCCAAAATTGGCGGGTGCTCGCTAAGTTTCAATAACGGCCGCAGCATGGGCCTCGCCTTCGCTTCACCTTGGGTATTCTCAATATTAGGCCTACTGTCTTGACTAGGCCTGCTACACGGGCAGATATCTCCTTTGGAGACTGCACTCACTTTCTCGTATGAAATCTCGTTAGGTACTAAATCATTTGAACTACGATACGACAGGCCTTTAACGGCTGTCGACTGACTCACATCGGCTGGTTTAAATTTACAGCCTTTCATTCTGTCTGAAGGGGGCAAGACGACACCACTGTCTGTCTGAGCATTCTCAAAGGCCTCTGAATTCGACACTATCTGTACAGGGTACACATGGTTCAACCGATTTTTACTCTCAGGCACACGCCTTCTCGCCAGGGGGACATTACCAATATCCTCATTATTGGCAATATGTACAGAGTGCTCAATAGGACCACTCTCTTCATTCAAGGATACTTGTTGGCTCTGCACATTTAAAACATCCGGGCTCTTTTCCTGGCCCACACTTTCTGTAATGCCAACAAATCCCATTCCCCAATAAGGGTTAATCTTTTCAATATTCGTCCCCCGTTGTGACTGTTTCCTCTGGCTCTCATTTGGCCTTTTACACGGACATTCGTTACCGTCCAAATCAGGACAGTAACATACGACTTTCCGCTCATTAGGCACCTCTTCCTGACAAGTACAAAATTCCGCAATTGCAGGTTGCTGCTGCTGCATACCCTTCAACAATGCTCCTGTCACTGCCGGCAATACCACGCTGGTCAGGACTTTACCAACAGGACCTGCCAATACTTTTAACATTTAACACATGTAGTCTGTTCTCCTCCTGAGCTAGACTGTACTACATTTTCACTCATGTTCATAGGCCTAATAGTAGACACTGCGGTAGGCAAATCAGCTCTCTGCTGGCTACCTATCCTACTACAAGCAAAATCCTCTGATTGACGCTGAACAACACTATCAATAAATCTACTCAGCGAGTTATCAGTATCTGAATGTAAAGGTTCAGATTCCACTTCATTTATACAGGGTTCACAAGTCTCCTGAGGCTCATAACTCTGCTCGTGAACCCTGGCTAGTAGTTTAAAGGACCCCTGTTTTGCTGGTTGTAATTGCTAGGCCCACTATTGTCACGGGCCGGACGGAAACCTGGAGTGGGGTTACCGCCACCATATCCTACTCTACGGCCTGTATCCTGCCAGGGGCCATTTCTGGCACCCCGTGCCGACCGATTAAAAGAACGGCCGGGTGAATTCTGAGGGCGCTGTGGACAGTTCCGGGCAAGGTGCGAGGCATCATTACAAATAAAACAACGCCTAACATCGACCTCAGTGATCCTAGGACAGACAGATTCATGGTGAGGTTCTGAACAACCCCTATTGCACACCACGCGGCCTCTCAGAGTTCTAGTGCCACGGAAATTCGAGTTGTGGCCTACTCTGGTATTGACCAAGTCCAATTGGTTCTTAACTGTCTTCATTTGTTTTGACAGAGATTGAACCATTGATTCTAGCCGACTTGTGGCCGTGTCTGCATTCATTTGGTTGGTGTCAGGTCTATTATTCTGGAATCCCAGCTGATGTATGGCTGCCACAATGGCATCGGCTGACGGAGTTTTAGGTGTTAAATTATCCGTAGCCTCGAACAACTTGGCCTGCGTGACGGCATCCGCAAAAGACGCAGGTGCCGCCCGCAGAACGTGGGCTCTAATTTGTGGTTTCAACCCTCTAATAAAAAAACTGAGCCGATGGTTAATGCCATTGCAATCTCAAGTACCTCAGATGCATAATTCTCGACTGACTGATCCGCCTTCTGCTCTTTAGTCATCAAATCATTCAACCGAACAAATCGAAATTTTTGATTTTCAAATTGCCGCAGAAATTCTTCTGCAAGGTGTTCCCAACTGTTTGTAATATTATGCGCCAACGTTAGGTACCAGTGCCAGGCCCCACCTTTTAGAAACGGCAGGTTTTGCTTCCTCTGACAAACCTTTAGTCTGAACATAAAACGAAAACCGGGTCAGCCAGTCGCGAGCACCTGTTTTACCGGGTTCAAACGGTTCCAAGCGGAGTTCGGGGAGCTTGACGTCGCTTAGGGACCGTGACTGCGGCTGAATCGGTTAATGTCGTCCTGGGTACACCTCATTATTACCCAGGGTAATCATTTTTTTGTTACCCAGGATCGTCCTGGGTACAAATAAGGTACCTTAACATTACCCAGTTTTAAAATCCGCACGATTTCCACCTGCGCCCGGAGGTTGTGGTACATGCGTTCACATTCTCGCTGGCAATTGTCCCTCCCAGTGCATATCATGGTGTCGCGTGCAAGCCACTTTAGTTTCGCATCAACTTTGACACCTGTTTTTAACTTGTGTCTACCATTACCGACATCCACCAGATTTTTCTTCAGTTCTCTTCTTTTTGAAATGAAAATTCCAAATTTGAAATGCAAATACGCCTATAAATCGCAGTCTTTAACGCGAGTTGCCATTCTGACAGCTGCTGACAATTATCACCACGTCAAATGCATGTGTATAAATTC
This sequence comes from Notospermus geniculatus, assembly GCA_002633025.1. Taxonomy (NCBI): domain Eukaryota; kingdom Metazoa; phylum Nemertea; class Pilidiophora; order Heteronemertea; family Lineidae; genus Notospermus; species Notospermus geniculatus. The sequence goes on along the minus strand of NMRB01003766.1, from coordinate 21,891 downwards.
GTGGCGGGCTAGAATAAGATAGTACCGTTCCTCGAGCGCAGCTGGAAAATGGCGCGGATTTCAAACTGGGTAATGTTAAGGTACCTTATTTATACCCAAGATCGTCCTGGGTAACAAAAAGGATTACCCAGAATACCCAGGGTAATAATGAGGTGTACCCCGGACGACATTAACCGATTCAGCGTGACTGCGCCGGCGCCATATCAACAAAACTGCTCTTAATATCCTCCCAGGACGTCTTTGCGAAGTCCGGGGGGACAATAGACGATGAACTGGGGGTGGAAAACATGGCGTAATGTCGGGAAGTAATTGGACGTGTTGCAACCGGTGGCGAATCACTGGCAGAGGTAAAACCCGGGGAGGGAGGTGATACAGTAACTGAGGGTGGGGCTATAAATTCTCGTGGTCTTACATCAAATGGTGGGGCGGTCGGATTTCTATCGGTTAGTTTGGTCAACGGAATTTTAAAGGGCTCATCTGAAAATGAAGTAAATGATTTCTTCGGGGAGGGTGCTGCTACTTCTGCTGGTTCGTCCTCGATATCTAAATCGGGGTCCTGAAATACTTCTGGTGGGGGTTCATCAGATATTAATTCTTCAGGTTCCTCAGGCACTGTTGGTAAGGCTTCCCTTGGTGGCTCGGGGTCATAAATGTTGCGACTCCGCAAAGCACGCATAAAGGTCGGCATCGGCAATTTTTGCTTAAAGCATGTAAGCCAGGTCTAAGGGGAGGGCAATTACCCCAAGAGGCAAACTACTACGGGATTGTATCACCAACACATAGCCCATTGACTCCAGCACAATAAAAGTAGTCATGAGGAATTTAACAATAAAGACGAAACCGCCCCACTATAGAAATAACATGGCACTAAATCTCATCAAAGCGTGACGAACAAACGCTGGCATAACTGCTACATGTCGTAGAATAAAATCGGTACACTTGTGAAAAAAATCCTCGAATTTTGAATATAAAATCGGAGCATCCAGCATGTTGAAATTCAGTGCCATGTCAAACTTTAAAGCAAAATTACTCCCTGATAATCACGAGATCTCGCCCCAGACAACACAAGCACTGCTACCATGAACTGAACTGTTTACATTATCAGCCCAGCAGAGTACAGGGGAAGGGCATAATGATAACGACGACCAAGAGGCGGCGGGGCTAGATCGTAGCCTGCTTGTCAGGGCAAGAACTCATAACCAGACAGGAGTCAATATGAAACATTTATTAAACGTACTCACTCAATAATTGTACTTGCTACTCCACAGACCAATTTCACAGTTCCTGGCTTTGTCTCGAGATCGTTCTGAACTGCAGCTCACGTCCAACTTGAATCCAACTTGGCTCTAACTCAGCTCACTTAACCGAAAGGGCGACTTTAAATGGTATCCGAAACAGCGTCACCACGTGACTTGTCACATTGATCGTGAATAATTTAGTCTGCATAGATTAGCTACTGAGTCGTTTAGAATCAGTATAGTAATAACCGCGAGTCGGAGCGTGTATCACACACACCCGAACCTCCTCTCCATGGTTCGGGTGTGTGTGCATTAGAGAACTTGAGCAGAACGTACCTCATGCCAACCCACTGTTATCGATGCTACAACTAAATCCACACACAAGCCTAGGCCTACTCATATCCCTAAACATAAACCAACACTGAAGTTCCAACGCGCGTCAAGATTAAAGTTTGTTGCGGGAGCGTCGGAGGCATTAGACGCCGACTTCGGTGCTGAAGGCCAATTCCTACTTTGCAAAGCGCAAAACGGAGAAGTATGAATCTACCCTATAAGTCCGGTGGAAACAGTCAATGGAGCCAACATAGAAGTGACTCGAACGCCGACGCCATATGCTGGTGGAAACGAGCCCAAGGCCGCTGTTACCCAAGAGCTCATTTGTCACGAGAAACGGGTAGAGCACAAACGAAAAAGACCAACAAAGCTTTAGTGCGGAGTATATTATATTGTGATACAAATAACATCAACACAAAGAGATACAAATACCACATCACTGTTCGTTGCTTGTCCCAGATCCATAATTTTGATACAATCGACCAGCGCCCGACACACGCTACAGCCCCGGTTTGGTGACCTCACATCAGCATTTTGGAAACCATCTCGTAACCCGGCCATCCGCCGGCGACATCTCGGCATAACCACAAATTAACTCAACGTATCTTCGGACACACCCTTATGGATCGAATCACCGTAATTTGTATGTTGGTAGGACTCTGGTGGAGTAGGCTGGCAAAATAAACAAAATCACCATAAAGGGTTTACCCTTGACCCCAAAATTCAAATCAAATCGGAAATGGAAATTTTGGAGGTTTACTCACGTGGTATGTACATCTGAGAGTACAAGTATATTCTAATTCTAAGTCTATGGACAACTTGCCCCAACATCTGGTACACCCAGCCGCCTGGGTTTCTAGCTATGATTCTGCCAGTCTAGACCACCACAGCCTATATTTATAGCCAAGCTCGTTCTAGTTTCATAATCTAACATGTAACTCAGACCCTTTTTAGGCCCCTTTCAAATAACCATTGTCCAGATCACTAAGGAATGCACCTCTTGAACTAGGCCTTTTGCTTCATACACCACTGAACTGACCACTGTCATAAGCTTAGACAGGGTTGACTGTCCGTACTGACTGACCTAAACCTTGTGGAATTTGCCACACTTGTGACATCATTTCTTAAGCGGGTTCATTGGCATATGGATTTTGTCGGATTCAGGTCCGTAAAAAATATATCGAATTGACTTTTGCGTTGTCGTTTCCGGAAAATAGGCCAAACAGACAGAAAACGGACCGGATCCGTGCGCCAATGAAGCCTGCTAGGGTGGCTGCACACCTAATGCGATGCGTTGACGTTTTGAATGTTCTGAACTTGAACAAGTATGTATCTTTGTAGCCTTCATATGTACAGCAAATTTCAGCATGATCGGACTTCACAGACCGCTGCCAGGCAGCCATTTTGGAAAATGCATCTTTGACTTGTGTGGCTGATAAATGTCGTTCAACTTGAAAACCCGTATGATATATCATGCATCTGCATTAGATGTACCTACAATAAAAATTTGGTGATGATCCGTCGGATAATAAGTTAGTTATTGCACTTTTTGTCCATTTCAATTCAAATGGAGCCATCTAGTGACTATTCAATGAACCACAGACACACAGAGACCAAGGTGGGGTCAGACAGTACAGTGACCATGGTAACAGGTAGGCAATGACATTCAGTTCTAGCAGTGTTCACCATGTTCATTGGTTGTGTGACTGTTATTAGGCCTAGGCCTATGCTGATTGCTGTGTCAAGGGGATCTGATGATGTTGCCTTTGTTAGTAGGCCTAGGTCATCAACTAATAGGCCTACAATCATCATCATTCGAAGACTTTGATGGGCCCAATCCAGGCCTAGGGCCTAGGCCTACCGGTAGGCCTACGCCCCCCCCCACCCACCCACCCAATAGTGGTACATGTACCGGTATTTTGATGGCAATGCAGTTCAAATGCCTAGGCCTA
>NMRB01003765.1:0-28526 GCA_002633025.1 Notospermus geniculatus | reverse complement strand
AGTTGGAATTGGTGAGAAAAAAAATTTCGATGCGGAGGGTCTGGGAATGACACGGGCGCGGACAAGAAACAGATACTTTATTTTTTGGGCCTTTCAAGCATGTCAAATTTCGGCCTGATTAAACTTCCAATATGGCCGCCAGGTGGCGTAACCCGAAAATCATCCAGTGTGCTACATATGTATAACTCAGGAAGGACTTGACCCAGCGTGCTCAAATGTGCTACTATAACGATGAACTCGCACTTTTCAGACATGTCAGACTGGCTTGCAACTGAAAATTGACTGTCAGATTGTTGTTTTGCAGGAATGATGGCCTAGAGGATGGATGACATTGTGCTTCGAAATTCTCGGTGATGATAATGATGAACCTTGAGCTGATAAACGTAAGGTTTAGTTCTACACAGTCTTGGTATCAGTAACGAGGATGTTACAGGCTACTATCCATCATCGGGATTGAATGAAAAATTGACGAAGCAGTGGAATTACATAGAGCATTGTTTATATTGGGTGTAACAATTAGTTACGTGCTGGTTGATGAACATTGAACTCAAGGATTGATGCAGTGTTATCGCAGGAGAACGTAGTCGAGTAAAAATTCACAACATGGCCGTGTTACATAGGGCATTGTTTACATGGTGTGTCGCCCTTGTCTTTGTGATTGCTTTAGTGCTGAGGTTGGAGGCAAAAGTGACATGGAACTGGTTCATCATATTCATTCCTTTATGGATATTTGACAGTCTGATCTTGATCTATCTCATGTTCCAGATGATATCGCATTGTAAAAATGGCTACGATCGGAATGAACTGACAATGATAAGGAAAGTGTGGTTTCTTGCTGCATTGATTCTTAAACTTGGATTCCAAGTTTTCCTCTGCGTAAGACTACAATATTTCCAGCAAGTGCAGTTGTATTATGTTATGCTGCCACTGTGGTTGTTGTTGCTGGGAGGAATAGGTGATGTCTTCAAGAGTTTGATATCATTATCACGGCGATCAGCGTGACAAATGTAACGACAATTTCAGTTATACTAAAAACTTCAGAGGAAAAGACACATCTTCAGGAGTTTGAGACATGTATCATTAAAACGACAAGAGGCGTGAAAAATGTGTCTTCAAATTTGATGAAAAAGCATTTGCCTTGCATTTATTTTGTTTGAATGGTCTTGTTCAGAAAGATCATTACGGAGAACTATGGATTTTCAAATAAATGCTGCATGCATGAGATTGGTAGACTGAGATTTGATGAATGTTGTTTCTAAAGTCAGATTCCAGCGAGTTGAGAGCGGCACATCAAAAGAAACCACATGTGGTGCCAATCAGTGCAGGCCTGCTCTGGCAATGAGATGTGCTGACCTACACATGAGAACCACAGGGAATGGGATGTAAATGATATGGCTGTGGGTTCTTGACCGCTCTCAACTCACTGGAATCTTACTTTATGCTGGTATTTCAGGTTTAATTGTGACGGGTAACTGCAGCTATGGACCGACATGGAAATTTGATTTCTGAATCTAGATATGGAAGAAAAACAGAAAGAAATGACAGTGAAGAATACCAGTACTACAGTAGAAAATGCTTAAGTCGGAGACGCGCAAGTCGTAAAATCTGTCTCCGATGACGTCGGGAAGTCCTGATGCTGAGTTTTTGTAATGTTATTCAATAAAAAATAATTGCACAAGTTGGACATCACTACAATTCAGATTTTCGGCTATCTCACATGAAATGGCCAGGTCCCTTCTAATACATTTCCATTAAAAACCTCTCGTACAAGTCAGATCGCGCCCTCACTCGTCTTCAGTTCATGTCAGTGTTTTTATTCAGGCTGGTGCTTTGGATCCATTTCCATCTCAGCCATGTTGCCCTTCCTCAAGCCAGAAGTCGGATTTTTGTCTGATTTCTATTCTACGCAACTCATCCGACTTACATAAGACGGATTTCCTCAAGTCAGATGAAATTCACCGGTTCACTTGAATCCGACTTATGTGTGTTCTACTGTAGGCCTAAAAATATACAAACACAGTTTCATCTCGAAACATGTAGAAACAAATTTGCACAACAAATTACATGTCGTTCGATGTTACAACGGCGGCTCACAAGGGACATTCAATTTTTAGCCCGCTTGGCCGATAGGCATGATAGGTCAAAAGGGCTTGCTGTCATGGTCGTGCTTGGTGCCTTGAGTGGTGGTCTGTCATGCGCGTGTGTGTCCATGAACTTACTTTTGCCTTCTCGGATGGATACCACCTTCAGTTTTTGACTGATCATTGTCATATTGCATATACATGCATGTCATATTGCACGTGTATGATCACAAAATCTAGGTCATGTTCGATTTTGGGTACGATGCAATTCCTATTTTGGCCAGTAGGGGGACATTTCAAGGGCTATATTTTGAGAACGGTTTAAGCTGTCGCGTTGAAACTTTCTAGGTATGTACATGTACCTTTAAGGCGCGGCTCCACATGACAGTTTTCTATCGAAAGTTTGCTGTCAGAAAGTAAATGTCCAATGACTATCCCGTGGAAGTTGTTCAGCNTTCAACATGGCTGCCAGGCAGCCATCTTGAAAAATTGACTTTGGCCATATCTCATCAGTAGTAAATGTTACGATGTTTCAATGTTGTCTAAATATCTATGCAAGTATCCTGTACATTCCTGCTAATATTTCAGTCCCAAGGAACGTCACGTGTGGCCACCTGGTGGCCATCTTGAAAAATAGAATTTTTGACATCCTGTGACCTAGACAGGAAAGCAGTTTGTTCACAAATACCACTTGTATTCAGAAATTGTACTCCTTCTGGGTGCCATCACCTGAGTTTATGTCATTGACTGATAATACTGATCAGATCATAAAAATTCTTCTTCCGACTTGGTGTGTTCAGCTTTATCTTATCTGTACTGATCCTTCAACATTCACCATGAGAGTCACAGTTTCACACTTAACCATGGAGACTTATCACAGAGGTGAGCACAATGGCCCTGGCCATTTCATATTGAATAGCACCTGCTCTATTTTGGGATAGAACTGTCGTACGGATCAGTGCGAGTTGTACACGAGAAAGGGCAGACGGATTTCGTATTGAAGTTGCGGAGAGGTTTGTTCAAAACTTGGCGTTGGCATTGGCATTGGCACTCGCAATGAAATGTTAGTGGAAAATGATTCTGAAGTTGATGCGTGATAATAAATCAAAAATGACTGATTTTAGAAGAATTATTCCTCTTCGCAATAGACATGCAGTTTGAAGAAACCGGATGCATGAAAAAGTCAGGCGAACGATTGTAAAAGAGATGAAGAGCAGGTGGGCGTGGTATGCACCGTACTGCTCCCTTTAAAGGAACCATTCATGTACCGAAAGCTTGTGCCCCCTCCTTTATCTCCGCCGCCCTCGCAATGTCAGGTAAACTTCAACCGCCGCGGCTACTTGTTTCCTTCTTGACGACAACAAAGATAGCTATTGCGCTGAACAAAGATAGCTATCGCGTGGAAGGTAAACACGGCTGCCAGACAGAAACTATTTGACAATCCCACCGTACGTGGAAGGGCCTTATTCGTAGACAGTGACTATCGGCGATTTTCTCTGTCTAGTGGAAGGACCATGGATAGTTTTCTATCAACAGTTTTTCAGTTACTATCCACAGTTCACTGTCATGTGGAGCCCCGCCTTTAGGTTGTAGTGACTTACAGACAGAATTTTGGTGAAATTTGATTCTCGACTTTGCCACTAGGGGGCCAAAACCAAAATTGCAACTTTCCCATTGTCAGATCAGATGAAGTGGTAGCGACTTCAGTTTTTGACACATGGCCACCAGGCGGCCATCTCTGAAAATGGCTTTTGGCCTATGTACAGTGGAACCTCGGTTGGGGACCACCTCGTTAACGGGACCACCTCACCTTAGTAGACCACTTTAGTCGAGTCCCGATTATTTTATCATTAATTTCCATTAACATGACCTCGGTAACAAGACCACCTTGGTACCCGGACTGGGACCAGTCAAATTGGCAGTCCCAAAGACCAAAATTCACCACCTAAGTGGACCAGTGACCATAAACTCAAAGAAAACTGGAATGACGATGTTTATGATGAACAAGATCAGACACAACAGAAGTTCCACTTAAGTTGTAGCAAGTAAGATTAAAGGACAAATGTTAGGTGTTATAACCAGTAGATCTATAATGACTGATGAAATAGGCCTAACACTGTTTGAATAATCACATCTTCTCAACATGTCAAATAGAAATAGAAATAGAAGTATATCATAAACCCTCGTGGGGTACTTCTGTACCCCGCGCGAGGGTTTATGATTAATAAATATATTTCTATTTCTATTTCTATTTCTATTTGACATGTGAGAAGATGTGATTATTCAAACAGTGTTAAGTTGTAGCAGGAATACACTGTCAGTCATATGTTTTACATTTGGCATGTTTGGTCTGACAATTTCGGTAACGGGACCACCTCACCGATGTGGACCACTTGCTCCAGTCCCGCGGGTGGTCCACTTACTGAGGTTCCACTGTATTTCATAAATTATTGCAACAAGAATATTTTGACCTTGAAATTGTATATTTAGGTACCCTCTACTATATACCGGTATGTACCAGAACATCAAATTTTGACCCTTTTTGATTTCAAATATGGTGGCCAGTTGGCCATCTTGAAAATGGGACTGCAGCCAATATCTCACGAAGAACAGCAGAATGAACAATAGGTTTCTTGCAAATGGACAATAGTTTACGATGCACACTGTAAAGTAACAAGAGCTTCTCAAAAAGGTCCCAGATTCCTCGGAGCCAGGAATTTAACTTGAATTTGAAACGAATAGGCTTAAAAAATATGATTCAATTTTCATTAAATTTGAAATATTTTGAACTCAGGCTTTGTTCTTCTTTACCAATGCAACTTTTCAGTTTTATAGGAGAGGGCGGAAGTACCATGCACAGGGGCGGATCCAGGATTTTGGAATACGGGGGGCCGATCACCATCGATCAGCCACAGGCTGACGAAGTAGAGTAGCAAGGCGCGGAGCCACAGCGGGGGTCTGGGGGAGGCCTCCCCCAGAAAATTTTGAATTCCAGATGCACTTAGATACGATTTCCAAGCATCTGGGGCCGGGGCATGATTTCCTCATCTATTTGCTCATTTTTTCGGAGTTAGTGACCCATTTTTTGTTGGTGTTCCAAAAATACGGGGGCCGCGACCCCCTCGGCCCGCCTCTGGATCCGTGCATGATGCACACAACAGCAGGTCTTTCAATGAGGAACCGGCAGAACTAAAAATCCAGAGGGCAGTACCAGTACAAAAGGTCCAATATCCAATGCATTTTCAATCAAAAATTAAATTTTGTTGATTTTCTTCATAGAACTCATCAAAATAGATTGTAAAAATAACATTTGTGGTGCTATTTTCCCGTGCAGAGTAATTCATCCGGGTACTAGTAGTAGTGTCAGTGTCTGTTAACATTTGGTTTCTGTGAACACGTTGAGCAATCTACCTGAAATTTTCTTTGTGATAACTGGTCTCTAATCAATGAGGGGATGGTTCCTTTTGTGTTGACCGGTGTTGACCAGCATTGCCGTACATCCAAGATGCGGCTATGGTGGCCATCTTGAATTTGTTTTCCATCAGTTATCTTGAGAATGCTTAGTTTGATCAACCTGGAATTTTGAGCTAAGGCCAGGGTTATTATATTCTTTGGTTTACGGGCACAAAGTTTCTGAGCCCAGGTACGGAGGACGGAATAAAAATAAAAAAAAACTTAGGTTCAGTTCACTTTTTTCATTTTCAGCTTTAGAATGACAAGTTGGACAAATCGGAGGAAATAAAAAACCAAATAAATTCTTTATAAATGCCTCTTTTCTGCTTCTTTCCGTCCTTGTTGCTGGGAAATAGTGTTGGTTTTATTTATTTTTAGCTGTCCTGACTGCTAATCCAAGGTCGGCGAGAATAAAAATGACTCCATTTATTCGTTTTTTTCTTAGAAGACCTCATTTGAACTTCGGAGGCAATAAAAGAAACTGATTTTCCCAATTTTATTTTTTTTTCGGAATGGCATTTTGCCACGTCGGCGGGCCCGTAAACCAAAGAATAAAAAAAGTGTGGCCTAACCTCTGAGCTATAGTCCGAGTCATGACGCAGTGTCCATCGTCGTTAGCAGGGCTGGCACGTATCATAATAGGAGCTGTCAGCGAGTTGACCACTAGGTGTCACTAGGGCCCAATTCAATGCATCTAGCGGACCCAGTCATTATCGATCGAGCAGCGATCATAATAGATTTCCTGTACATTTGGTCCGCTAAGACTTTGCTGCCATCTGTTAGCAATATGCGCGGCTGACTGCTCCTATTGCTGGCCCTATCGACACCAAGCTTGGAACAGATGCCAGTGTACCTCTAGGTCAGATGACCTATGACACAAAGTTTCGGTCTGATTTGATTATTGGCTTGGCCATCGGCGGGCAAATCAGAAGTACCTTTAAAGTGCTGTGACTGAGAAATCTGTTGTCCCCTGCTGCTACCTCGTTGGACTCTTCGAGTGTGCATGTTAACCAGCGCATGTAGGCCTATGTACAAGTAGGTGATGTGCAGTGCATGATTCACTGATGAGGGATCATCCCGGGTCAATATATTGGTATTCCTGGTAGCACTAAAAGCTAGGGCTGATTGCAGGCGACGTCAGATCACATACGGTGGGTGGGTGCCTCAAATCAATTTAAATAATGCACGATGCTGAACATGCTGAATACACCATGTGCTTTTGTTTACATCTCGTATACCAAGAGGAACGCGAGATCAGCCTTACATGTAACTTTTAGTGCTGACCGGTATCCGTGACAGTCTGATTCTCGTCTGCTCGTTTTAGTCCATTCCCTATTCATAGATGACGCTGTATTGCTAGGTAGGTGAACTTGAACCACCTGTCTGTTGGGAACACAGTATAACATCAGCTGTGATGATAGTGAGGAGTGCGTGGTACCGGTACTTCGAATCCTTGTACCAGTATACAGTTTTGTAGAGATCAACAGATCCATAGAATATCTGGAATGTGGTAGTTCTCCAGGCCCCCAAAGGTAACCATTCCATAAGTGTGAAATCAAGATACTCACCCTGTGGAAATACTGGGCAAAATTTCCTGGCTGTCCCAATATTCATGATATTACTTAGCTGGGGACATTAAGACGTAGTTATCCTGGGCATAGTCACACAACAAAACAACCAGAAAACTAAGAGAATTTCCACACCACCACAAGTTCAATGCATTTATTTCATTTTTTGTCAAATGACTGAATATAAATTAAAAACTAACAAATATATATACTACGACCTCATCATGACTAAGTAATTTGTGACGGGATGTTTCAAAGGCAGCGCTATTAGCAGAGGCTGGCGTTCGTGTCTCCATATCCAATACCCTGGGTCAAATCGAGTTTCTGAGTACACCTCCATCACAGATACTGGTCACTGGAACCCTAAACCACAAACTATTCATCAAAAGTCTGTAGAAATGGACACTTGCGTTGTGATTTTTCCAAAGCACTGATTCAGTGGTCACAAAATATATTTGGGTTTACACTACACCTTGGGATATCAGGGGTAGTGTTTCCGCCAGACACGGAATGAGAGTGAGCTATCTCTCCCCCTTAAAATTATTTCAGGGGGATATCACCCCCTCAGGTTTTTTGAGGAGGTGAATGGTGGCGGCAGTAAGCTTTGATGCCTGGGAATCACTTCTTCTGCAACTGCTTATTTTTTAAAAATTTCAATGCGTGGGGGACACCCCCCCCCCACCACCCGTGCTCCCCCATGGCACTTCGTACCGTGAGTGGCCTCCTCATCACCCCCTCAAAAATAATCATAGCGGAAATGCTGAGGGCCTACAATCGCTCACCAGCAATCCCAAAAGGGGGGTCAAATCATCACCCAGGTTAAGTCACAAATGCACCACTATGGTGCATGCTAATGGGGAAACGGTGTTACTAATGTCACGACGTGGCGCTGTGACCTGTCGGGATAAACGGCACGCGGGTTCCTCATTTCTAAATTTGATGATGTCAAGTCGCCAAGGCTCTCTGTTGTTACAATCAAATGATGTCACTTCTTCAAACATGGAAGGCAACTGACTTTCATCCTGTTCACAACATAACCTGGCATTCACTCACTACTCAATTCAACCAGCCACTCAATTTCATCCAGATATCCTTCATTGCTTGTTTCTGAAAACTGGATTAAATGCAGCGGCCAATGGAAACCTGGTAACCCCCCTGGTTATATAGGCACTTGGTTAGATCTGGGAGGAATTATATTGACAATATAATTCCTCCAAGGTTAGACATTTGACACCAATTCGACAATTTTTCTTGGTTCAACATAATTCACCGAGGACTTCATGAAACATTGGTGACAATGGATGCGAATGGTTGACTAATTCAAATTGAACTTGTCAACCATTACATGGCCATATTCTAAAAGCTTCCTGAACTCGAAGGTTTGAACCCTTTCAAGCTATTGTTTGCAGGGCAAAATACAAAAGGCTCAAGTGGACCTTAGATGGAGGCTTCTAGAATACGGGCCACAGTCTTTTTCATCAATGTTTTCTAACTTTTCAAAGTCATTTCATTTGAAAAATCAAAGCATTCATAGCCGAGTATTAGACTATCCTCTTTTTCTTTAATGACATAATATATTCTATGCTATGAAAAATATTGTTGATTGGGTGGGGTGGGGGTAGAGCAAGGTGGGGACAAGGGTTCCGCAGCAAAACTGGTATGGGATCAGCTGGAGAACACTGCTGTATAATGTATACAAAGTACTGTATTAAGATCAGCTTCAGCCGTGCAAAATTTTTGGTTTGGGACATTAATAAACAACAAGCCTACAATGCTTACAACACTAACGACTATAACACTATAGGAAATACAATACATAATTCTGGCAAAAAGGATTCTAGTATGTAAAAAAAATTGCTGCTTGCAAACTTTTGTTGAAAAAGTCAAAAACTTGCAGCAAATTTTCAGGGCCCACAAACACCTGTTCATGACACTAAATTATGAAATTCATCTGTTATTTTTGAAATAGCAGGAATTCCAAAATTTAGACTGCCAGGTATCAGTTTAAATTCACAGCCACAAACACCCTCGGCAAAATAAAATTACTCGATTGATCTGTGAAAGTATTTGTCATGATCCCTATCCATAAAGAGACTAAGGTATACTGTGCAGGGTGTAGGAAAATAAATGCAATGACCTCTCTTTCATGTCTTTCCAAACTTCATATTTCTCTGGGATAAGTCCAGACAAAATTCTCTATACAATACAGTTTTTTCACCCATATCCTGCACTGGCGGTCAAGTCAGAATTTTTGTCAGGCCAAACAATTACACTAAACAATTGGTAATATCAGCATGATGAGGCCGGGAACCAACTCGCAGAATGATTCTTAAAGCCCTCCTCAGTGGAGTGCACAATTAATGCCATTTTATTCCATTGTAAGACTGTTATATAATCAGTCAAACAGATCATGTTGGCTCGGTGAAACCAGGGCTCATAACACAGTAGACTTAACGTATCTTGATTTGGGACAACAGAATCGCCACTATTAAATAATATGAAACAATAACTGTACTTGACATATCCCAGCTGTCCTATTGTTGGCTGAAATCTTACAACCTTTGTGGACTTGAAAAATTCTGATTTGGTTGGTCATCGCCACCGCGGTGTATAGGTGAAAGTACTGTAAGTGCAGTGAACTGGTTTCCTGTGGTTTGCATTATTGCTATGATGTTTGTGCCACAGTAAATGGATAATTCGCCACGTACTTTCCATGAGTTTGAGTACAACACAATACAAATCACACACTGTATGTCAACATTTTAGCTCCTGAAGATATACAACACAAAACAAAATCTGGGTTTAATGATATTAATGGCAATGAATACGAGGCACCAAGATAGCGATCAAATACGATCAAATCTTGCACCCTGAAGAACAAGCGCAGGATTACACTAAACTAGATCAGTGAAACTAACCTGACACTAGTGGCAGTCAATTTGAAGACCGCCCCTGTACAGTGCCGCTAAAATAGGACATGTACGAGAGAAGTTGGTTGAAATGAAAGAAAAACAAGGTGTGATATTGGAACAATGAACTTAGTAATTTGATTGATTGCATAATTGATTGGGAAGCTCAGCAGGTGGTGTAGTGGTTCGAGTCTTCCACTAGCAGTCAGAGGTCCCGGGTTCGAATCCCACTGGGCGTGAGACTTTGGGCTAGTCTCCTTGCCTCACTGCCTTCTCTCCACCCTGCCCAGGGGACTGTTTCATAAAGTGACTTCAGGCTAATGGTACCATTAACTCAATGCATTTTCCATTTGGTTGAAGGTACCATTACCTTAAAGTCACTTTATGAAACAGGCCCCAGGTGTATAAATGGGTACCGGTCAGAAATGCCCGATCGTAGCACTGAATGAGCAGCTCATCTGAGTTCTACTACAAGGTTTCAGGATAGACGGGGGTTAAAGTCGGATGAGAACCTCTACCGTTGTTGATATCAGATTGTAACTTTTACTTTTGGAAGATGACTGAAGGTTGTATGTCATTGCATTATGACTGATGTTGAGCTGAACTATGCTCACTGCACTGCTCACGTTCAAGTGGTTTCCAGTGCAGTAGATGCGTCAAATGTGACTGAGTCTGGGAAAACCAGGCACAAGTCTCAAGCATGTGACAAGGCCCTTGACTACCCTGTTAGATCATCAACACATTGCTGAAGAATAGCCTCTCTTTGATACCAACCGTAACAGGTGGCTGAGAAGTATGCAACACTTAGTGACATGACTGAGTGAGTGTACGCCCAAAGGCTTAGCTAGGTTGCCTACTACACATACACGCCATGCACATTCTGATAGCCGAGTGATTATCACGTCCGCTTAGCAAGCGGCAGATCCCGGGTTCGAACCCAGCCCGGGCCATATGGGATTTCATTCCCGGCTCTTCATGTCCGTCATAGACAATAAGCTGTGGCGCCTTGTACCTTGTTTCTTTTGCAAGGGCAAGTAAAAGCCCCATCCAAGTGAGGAACATGAGTAGCTTGAGATGGCCTCTCCGTACTTCCCAGGGGCCAATAATGCTATGGCTTCAGCCCTGATGGAAAAAAAATCAAAAATGCAATACAATACATTCAAGATTCACTGACATGACACAAATGCACTCATGTGCACACATCACATAGGCCTAGGCCTATCTACAGTAACTGTACACCAAATATGTAGGCTACACGTCATGTGCAGCCAACCAAAACATATCAAATCGACCAATTGTTGATGGAGAGAGAGATTCAGAGAAGATCAGCCAAACCAAAGAAGACTGCCCACCTTGTGAGGGTGGGCAGTCTTAATAAGCTAGGAGGATGGCCCCTTTAAAACAGACACAACTCCTGAGCATAAAATGCTCCCCTAGCCAGCACACAAGTTGGGTAGAAGAGCCAACAAATCAGTCAAATATAACAAATGAGATTTTTCTTTTTTAAAGAAATTTCAGAATTACTACATGCATAAAACCATGCAAGTATTTTACAATTTTTTTGAAAAAAATACACAGCCTTGTTGAAATGATCCATGGTGAATGGACATGACTATCTTATTCCTATGGCAATAAAAATGATTTCCATGGCAGTAAATTCTATTCCCATGGCAACTGGGTAAAGTCTGTTTCACTTAGAGGCGAGATTCTCATTTGCAGCAACCAGAAAACCAAAAAACTCTCAATTACATGGTTGATCACCACCGACCGACTCTGGCTGCACGACTGTTAGAACGCAGATCCATTCCACCGTGTCCTCTATCGACAGCTTAGGGAAAAGCAAATAGGGATTCCTGGTCTAAAAATAGTTCATCAACAGCAAAACCACAAATTTCAACTTGGGAATGAGTTATTAGAACTTCCTGTGGCCTGTATTGTTCTCCTGTCTGGCTCATATCAATCATAATGAATTGATAGTTATTCACAAAAAGCTTGGTCATACTCTTGGAAGATCAGGGGATAAGTACCCTCTCCAAGGCCAATATTTGCTTTCTCTCAGCAAATTTGTCAGTCACTCGTCACATGTTTTATGAATGCACAGATGGTCTTGTCATCACACGTGTTACATACATTTAAGACTGCACTTTCACAGCAGCCAACCAGAAACAATGCGACCGACGTAATTACTCTCATTAACTCATTCCCAGTAATATTTAAACAATGATAAAAGACCCAGTAATATTTAAACAATGATAAAAGACCCAATCATGTGCAAATCGCACCGAACAAAAGTTACCTTTGTTGAAACGTTAAGAGCCGGAAGGGATATTTGAGTCAAAAGTAACAGGGTCAAGGTCAAAGGTCATATCATGACGGGTATAGATAGTGCGCAACACACCTCTGACTGCTCACACACCTTCTGGGAAAATACTGACCACAGATCTGCCTTCGTTACAAAGTTATAGACCGGAAGGGATATTTGCGTGAAAGGTCGCAAGGTCAAGGGTCACATTGTGACGGGTATGGTGCACAACACACGTTCGACTGCTCACACACCTTCCCTGAAAATATTGAGCCAAAATCTGGCTTCGTTGCAAAGTTATCGGCCGGAAGGGATATTTGCGTTGAAGGTCACAGGTGCAAGGTCAAAGGTCACAGGGTCAAGCTCACATTGCAACAAGTGGTGCGCGACACACCTTTGACTACTCGCACACCTTCCCTGAAAATATAGTGATAAAATCTGGCTTTGTTGCAAAGTTTTAGGCCAGAAGGGATTCAGATGACTGATGGACGGACGGACGCACAGGGGTTTCTCTATATACCTACCAAACTTCATCCGGTAGGATAATTAGTGTCGTTTTCATAAGGGTCCAAGTAGCCAATCAAATTGTGGAGAATTGCCAGGTGACTGGAGAGCAATCATTCCAAAGAACTAACTGTGGACTGTGTTCTAACATACGGTCGTGGCTGACGGAGAGTAATTCTGTGGCCAGCATGCAATTGGTAGTCGGGCATGATCGACGACATAATTGTGGTTGATATTTACGGTTAAACGAGGGCAAAATTTCTACTCTGTCTAAGTGGAACAGACTTCAAAGAATACTACCAGTATACTCTCTTTATGGCAACTGCAGAATGAAACAATAAAGTGAAAGATGAACTTCTAGTTGATCATGTCATAAAATGAGCAAATATCAAGAGAGGAACTTGCCATCACCCGTTTAGCAACACGGGCAGCTTGTTCATGCAATGATTCCAGTGTTGTCACAGCCATCGTTGCCTACTTGTGCAATGAACATGATGAATGTAGAAATACGGAAATATGGAAACATTGAAACGACAGCACCAACTTCACCATTTTAAAGTTCAAAGCCAAAGTGGGTTATGAAAATGTATTTGGCGGCGTTCTATTTGGCAAATGTGACAGATTTTTTTCCTCTAGCTCAGTAAACAGATTTCAGCTACAGATTGCACCATGACTTGGGCACTACAGGTCCACAGCTTTCCCTATCAACCTAACACGAAGAAGTTCTTTCACATGATACTGTAAAGATGTGATTACACATGATTATTGTAAAAATATTTAGGGTTAAACGAGGCAGACATAATCAGATGGATCTGCGAAAGGGACCTGTTATGTCAGTGGTCACACTGTCGGAAGCCGAGCCACAAAAAAATCTGACTCATTTACAATCAAGAACGTGGTACAGAGTTGAGTTCCCCCACACGACCAATAAACGGGTGACCCTATTTCGAACAGCAGTCTGCCTTCGCCACTTTCAGTGTCACTTCACCAGAATTTCAAAGTACCATTTTGATCGCCACAGTAACTCAAACTTCCATTTGATCGCCACAGTAATGCAAACTTCCATTTGATTGCCACGGTAACGCAAACTTCTATTTGTTCACCACAGTAACTCTGCTGTTGACTGCCACAATAACTCAAACTTCCATTTGATCACCACAGTCACTCAAACTTCCATTTGATCACCACAGTCACTCAAACTTCCATTTGATCACTACAGTAACTCAAACTTCCATTTGATCACCACAGTAACTCAAACTTCCATTTGATCACCAAAGTAACTCAAATTTCCATTTGACAGCCACAGTAACTCAAACTTCCATTTGATTACCACAGGATTTGATCACCACAGTAACTCAAACTTCCATTTGATCACCACAGTAACACAAACATGTTGAACTGGAATGGCTTCGGTATAGCAGTTTATGCAAAATACATGACTTTGAGTGTATCAGGATGTACAGTAACGGCTCGTGCCATGGCGGATGGGGTACGTTCGTCGCTTGGGGTGGAATGCTGACTACCTTCTCCACTGAAATAGATCAAGATATCCATTACAATATTGTAAAGCTTATAATACACCACTTTCCGCAGTTACGGTATACAGTCTCACCAGTGCTTCACATTTTTTTCCAAGTCTCCAGAAACTTTAGTTTGAAACGTAAGACCAGATAAGTCAGTGCATCACTTGATCATTTCAGACATGTTGAGCACATGGCATCTTGATCAAAAATCAAACCTGCAGACTTTTGGAGTGGAGTCCGGCGCTCGACCACTACACCACCTCTATCATATACCTACAGAAGAGGAACTTCCTGTGGGGGACACCTCCACCAAGAGTACAGCTAGCTCTCATTGAGGATATCAAACATCAGTCATAAAGTGGTAGGGCTGTATTCATAAAGGCTGTTTAGCCTAATCAGAGTGCAAGTTCTGCATTATACACGTTAAAGGCCTAGACAACTGCCGGTATTGTCTGATGTCTGTATGGTGCTTCACCAGAGGCGTTTACCCGCAGGATAATCACACGCGTCCAACTGTCCTGCGTCTAAGTCCAAGAGGACAAAGGAAATGTTGAACGATCAGGCAGGCTTGTCTAGAATTTGTCCGACACTTTCTTTTGTCCTCCCACACTGAGACGCAGGAAAGGTAGATGCGTGTGATCATCTTGTGGGTAAATGTCAGAGATCAGGCAGCATACAGAAAGCAGAACAATAGCTTTCTAGGCCTTTAACCTGTGTAATGCATAATTTGTATGCTGATCAGGCTATACACTCTTTATACATGTAAATACGGCCCATAATTTTTATTTATCTGCTTCTGCAATCAGGACACCGCTTTGCTAAAGGACAGCATTTGTCAGTCCTAAAGGTGTCCTCAATAAACAGGTTTTACGATATCATCATTCATAACTAATCCAACTTTTTGGTTACTCTTCCTAGATTTATTTAACACGACGTTTCTACCAGTGTTCCCTGGTCGTTGTCAAGTGTACAACTGAATCAAAGTGAAGTTGAGTCTACATAACAGTGTTTTTACAGAAATACAGTATTAATAATACTATTGTGCAGTAAAACAATTGAGTCTTATAGTCTGGTAGAAACGTCGTGTTAAATAAATCTAGGAAGAGTAACCAAAAAGTTGGATTAGTTATTCGGAACCTTTCTAAAATGCCATTCAAACAAATCATCATTCATGCTAAAGAATTTTCTGATCTGCAGAATTTCATTTGCAAATGCAAAGAAATTGTGCTCATTATTACAAATTACCTGTCGTGTTCCTTCTCTACGAGATGGTAACGCGCACGGAAGGCGACAAGATGTGCATAGTATGCCGGCGCTGGAATGGACACACTGCGCGTACACCGCACGTACGTGTGACAGAGTTGATAGGTCAGCATCTGTAGCTGGTCGGCACTGAATCCATTATCATCCCAGAGAACATGATAATGGGATGGTCGACTAGTCCCTTGAATACCAGCGTGGCTGCATAGATAGAAATCGAACTCCGACGGATGAGTGATGCCGACGTCGACCGTTGTGCCAGCTGGGATATTGCCACTTTTTCCAATCTGAAAGAGAACAACATTTTTTATTATAACTATCTTCATTTCATTCAGTCGATTTCATCTTCCATGTCTTCAGCTAAGATTAAGAATCACAATGATGGTGATGTAACAGTCAATCGTGTTGTTTTGATGCAATATAATTAAAATCATTGACTGATATGCTATAAACTACCATCGGTATGATTTCATATGGCGATGAACTTAGGGATTTTCTGTAGTGATCATGGATATATTTGAGAATATATAATATATTTGAGAATATATAAGAATTCTGCCCAAGAAGTCCGTAGAAGTTGTATTTATTTTAACATACAACAAAAAAATTGTCTTTAAAATGAAACCTTACTTGGTCTTTTTTATCAGCACAGAATAGTCTTGTATGATGACGTTTCTGTACTGCAATGAACGTGATTCCCGGTTGGTAGTCTAGTTCTAGCAACATGCAGGCTTCACGCACAGCTCGTAGTTCATGTTGAAGCACCTGAAGAAAATTGAAACAGCTGGTCACTGACACAAAGTCGACAATGAAATGGTCCATGGACCATGTGCTCACCTGGGTGAATGTACCGGAAGAACAAATGACAAATGTTAAATAAATCAAAATGTTCCCGGGCAAGGCTTGATTGCCAGGTACAGAGGGTACCCAGACAACTCATCACACCAAGTTAGAAGATATTAGGTCAAATAGTTATGAAACGTGCCATCAAATGACAAAATTCTACAGTTCGAACTGTCACCTTGAAAAGTAGGTCAAATCAAAAACCCGTTACATGTCCTGTATCCTCATTACATGTACCGATGATGAAAATCTGCAGACGATCCAGACAATTTAGTTCAGGAATTATTGGAATTTGAGTTTTCGTTTTTGCCACCTGGTGGCTATGGTAAGAATCGAATCGGAATGAAACTTGGTGTCATAGGTCAACTGACATAGGGCTATATACATGTATGTACCAAGCTTCGGGTAAATACCCCTAGCAGTTACGAAACGTGCCTCCAAATGGCAAAATCTCTGTGACCTTGAAAAGTATGTCAAATCAAAAATCCAAAGAGAAGGCGAGCACAAAAATCGACACACAATATGATAAAGTATATAAAGCCGATTTCCAGAATATTTGCAAATTTTCGACCCCAACCGGGGTCTTCTTCAGGCTGGAGCTTAACAATCTGAAACTCTAGAAAAGACTTTTCTAGAGTTTCAGATTGTAAAGTTCCAGCCTGAAGAAGACCCTGGTTGGGGTCAAAAATTTGCAAATATTCTGGAAACTGACTTTATATACTTTATCAAATCAACTGTCTAAGCCCGGTGGTCGAGTGGTTAGCGCGCTTGACTACCAACTGTGCAATGAGTCGGCGCGAGTTCGACTCCGGGCGAAGGCATATAATTGTGAAACAAAATTGTGAACAAATTGAGGGTCCGTCGGATGTGACTAAAAGCCGTGGTCCCTTGTACCTGAGTGTCTATGCCAGGGCAAGTAAAAGACCCCACACAGGTGGACTGTAGCCTGTCGTGGACTCCATACCTCCGGCAAAAACCCAACAGGGTTATGACGCCGGTAATGATATGATATGATAAAACCCAATACATATGTTATGTATCCTCATTAGATACACCTATGATAAAATTTTGGAGGTGATCCAGTCATTAGTCCAGGAGTTATTGCACTTTTTGTGTTTTGGGCTTTGGCCACCTGGTGGCTAAGCCAAGAATCGAATCGGAACGAACCTTGGTGTCATAGGTCATATGACCTAGGGGTATATATGTACCAAGTTTCAGGTCAATAGCCCCAGCGGGTACGAAATGTGCCACGAAAAGGCAAAATTCTGAACTTTGATCTCTAGCTGTGACCTTGAAAAGTAGGTCAAATCAAAAATCCATTACTAATATATATGTTACAAGTATGTACCCTCATTAGATACTTAGGGACGTCAGTTGTTTCCTGTACTTTATACAACATAACACTGTTTGGTTTACACCGTCTGGACTCATTCCAAACATACCTGTTGATGACACAAAGTCTATAGGTTTCAATCATATGAAGTCCTTCGAAACCCACCTGTTGAGACAGCCCTTCACTGACACAAAGTCAAAAGAACATAATATGCAGTGTGGTTTCCCTTTTTGACTCATTCCGCCTGAAGTCACTGATGCAAAATCAATAGCACAAAGTATGGTTTGGTGTGAAAACTGTATCGTCTCATGCCACCTACCTGATGGAACAACCCTTCACTGCTGCACAGTTGATAGAAAATACATGTAATACGTTCTGTTCGTATGGACTGATTCCCAACCTACCTGTTGAAACTGCCCTTCACTGACACCATCTCTGTAGAATATAATACGGTTCGGTTTGAACCGTGTGGACTTGTAAAACTGAATGAGCAGTTCCTTGACCATTGATGCCAGATCCTGTATGATCTCTTGACGGTGTGCCTGGATACGGACAGTTGCTGAGTAACGGCTGGGATGAGCGTCCATGCTTCCCACGACAGCTGCAATCGACGGTTTGCTGGCGTCTCCAGCGGGTGGATGCGTGACATCAGCACCGAGGAAAATGACAGGCTCATTGAACACAGCTGGCCTGCAAAATCAACGTGAAATGGTCCATGGACCATGTGCTCACCTGGGTGAATGTACCAGAAGAACAAATGACATTGAAAAATGTTCAATCGAAATGTTCCAGGGCAAGCCTCAAGTTCCAGGGTAATATGATTATTGTCACAATTTGATCACACGAAGTTAGAAGACACCACGTCAAATACCCAGAAACATGCCACCACATGGCAAAATTTTGAACGTTGACCTCTATGGCCTTGAAAAGTAGGTCAAATCAAAAACCCGTTATGTATGTCATGTAACAGGTATCCTTATTAGATGCACCTATGATAAAAATTTGGACATGATCCAGTCATTATTTCAGGAGTTATTGGACTTTTTGTGTTTTCGGTTTTGTCCACCTTGTGGCCAAGCCAAGAATCGAATCGGACCAAAACATGGTGTTATAGGTCATCTGACATAGGACTATATATGTGCCAAGTTTCAGGTCAATAGCCCCAGCAGTTACGAGACTTAAATAGCAAAGTTTTGAACTTCGATCTCTGTGACACTCAGGTCAACAACCCTGGGCGCCCGGTCGTGCTACCAAATGGTGAAATTTTGAACTTTGAGCTCTGTGACCTTTAAAAGTAGGTCAAATCAAAAACCTGTTACATATGTCATGTATCATCATTTACTTACCGGTACATGCCTCTATGACAAAAATTTGGAGATGATCCTGCCATTATTTCAGCAGTTGCACTTTTGTGTTTGTTTTTGGCCACCTGGTGGCCAAGCCAAAAATCAAATGGGACCAAAACTTGGTGTCATAGGTCATTTTACCTAGGGGTATATATGTGCCATGATTTAGGTCAACAGCCCGAGGGAATGCGAAATGTGCCCTGCTAACGACTACAATGGACAACGACAGATGCTACATCACAACTAAAGCTCGCATGGTGAGCTAAATAGCATACCTAATACTTGGCAGTAAGATATTGTTGATTCCTCCAAGCTTGACGTTGATCTTAAGGCAGAGATTGGACAGCGTTTGTGGTGATGTTTTATTGACGTTTTTGGCCTGGACGCATTGAGTGGCCATACCGATCAGGATGTCACCAACACGTTTCACTTCAGCTAAAACAGAGAATAAATGTGGGTTTAATCACCGTGGTCGTTCCACTGGTTAAACTCTTTAACAGACTCGCCAGATTCCTTTGTGGCAGGTTAATTTCAGGGTCAACAGGTACCACAAGGTAGGACCTAGCACACCTCAATTTCCCCCATATAAAAGATTCCAGCGAGTCTATGGAAGGCTCATAAACCGATAAAACCAATACATCAAACCACCCCCAGTGTTACGGCCTTTATACTGCAGCACTATGTCAGTATAAGTAAAGTTCACAACTTTACTTATACTGTCATTTTGTGTGTCGTTTTTTGTGCTCTGTCATGTCTGTTTTGAATATTTTCGGCACTATGACAAATGCACTTCACCATATTATCCAAGTCCCTCTAGAAGCCTGTCTGCTGGGGAACTGAAGGAGCAACTCATTCACCACTTCACTTGATCGTCACACCAATGTTCCATAGTGCTTCTTTACACTTGGTTTGTGCAGTATCACACCCTAACACTGACAACGGTAAAATTGGTTCACAGTAGTCTCTCACAAAATCACTCATTGCTGCCATGTGACTAAGGCGAGACTTTTGTATGGCTTGTTTCTCGGACATGTCTACTGACAAACTAAGTGAGGAGCGAGGGAAAAAACGAAATAAAATTTTTCCTTCTTCAGTACTAAGTACACCAGAGCACAACTTCAGCGACAAAGCGACTTTCTTGATCATTCTGGAGTTTGCCTACATGTACCCGGTACATGTACAGAGCTGCCTACCCTAAATTTTTGAGAGGAGTACAATTTTGTCAATTTGTCTAAAAAAATCGTACAAACAGGACCTCAAGTAGTACAATCACCAAAAGTTGCACTAAGATTCAGACAACAGTGTGTTAAATATACCAACATGACCAATGAACCAAAGTACATGTCACCTGGGGACGAGGTTGGTTGAAAATTTCTACAGTACCACTTGTACAAACATAGGATCGCAAAATCATCTGCAGACGAGGTGCGAAAGATCGTCTGCGCATACATGACATAGCACAGTGTACATCGATGCACAGCGTAGACACTGACTGACCATGCCGACAGTGACCTGATCATCGGCCGAAAGTGCGCAATTACAACATCAAATGCCTTTCAATCGAACTCAAACCGTTCCATAGATCGACAACAACTGTTATCAATGAATATTTTCACTTCAATCGCTGATTTACCTTCCCACTTCACAGTGCGCGATTGATGCGGTGATCACTCGGGACTCATCGGCCACCGTTCGGCAATTTCCGGAAGCCCGCCAGAACTCTGCTGGAAGCGTGCTCCGGCCGGGCGCGAACTTCACGTCACCTAGAGGGACTAGAAACTTGGGTGTGGGGGTCCCTAGGCTAGGGAACGGGGTAATTTGGTTTGAAACTGGCAGGAAACACAACAGAATGAAGAATAACAAAGGATTTCACTGTTATTGAATTGTACAGACAAAAATTGAAATCGGATTTTGCCGACCTTGAAGGTCGTATGATGAAGACGCAAGTCGTAAGACGTACAATCGGGGTTCAAAATCGTACATTGTACGCCGATATCGTACATGTAGGCAGCTCTGCATGTATGCATGATTCACAACGCTGCCACTGGTCATTTTTCAGTTCTCTCTCACACTGGCACAATGACACGATGTTGCAAGGTGAATTTTAAAATATTGAAATATAATGCCATATTTGGCTGAGTGTCAAAGTTTGACCCCTGTGACCTTGAAAGTAGGTCAAGGTCAAAACCTGTATGATATATTATGAAGCTGTTAGGGATAGACCATTACACAAAATCAGTGACTGCCTTTTGACAATGTTTGAGGCGGGCTGTTTTCTTTGGGCCCCTTGTGAACAGTAGATTTTCTATTGTTCACGAGGGGCCCAAAGAAAACAGCTCGCCTCAAAAGGCAGTCACTGCAAAATTTCGTCACTTTATCACATGAGGACAACCACAAACTCACCATAGACAGGCGTTTTTCCTGGCAGCACCACTACGATGAGTTGTAAACCTTGGTACGTGTTCTTGAGGAAACGGAACATCGGTTCGACCTGGTCATGGCCCGTAGCATATTTACAGAAACATGGCTGCCCCACGATAGGCATGCCGGCATCATTTGAAATTCTCTGCAGCTGTTGTGTGAAGTTTCTGAAAGAACCCAACACAGATTAGATGACCTTCTGATCTCAAATTGATCATGGAAAACCCATTTTTCTCCACTTAATGTCTAGTCACAGGAAATCATCTTCTCTCAAAACATTCAAAACTACAGCAAACTCGAGAAAAATAGACCGTTTGGCTAGAAGCATGGTGGTGGGAATCATCAGCAACCCCACAAAAGCCATATTTTAGGTTCCAGATTGGTTGGAGAGAGATCCAGAGAATTCCACTAAACCAAGGAAGATCGCCCACTGGGTGTGTGTGGCGATCTTAATGAACGGAAAATTCATGTAACCCAGCACAACAAAATGAGTCGGAATGCGCACAGAAGAAGACCGAACATGTCCAAGTGACACCAACGGTTTGTTGACTTCAGGATTGTCTGCCCATTGTGAAATTTGACTTTGACGATTTCTGTAGTTGTTGTCTGGTGTCATCTTCGGTCTTCTTCTGTGCGACTTCTGACTCATTTTGTTGTACCTGGTCACATATGCCTGAAAGTGGCAAATTACAAATACTTGCAGTATTTGTTTCTCATAGGTTCAAAACGGCAAGATTTCTGACGGCAGTTCTTATCATTACTATATGCAAATATACTTCCTAATCATGACGCGGTGAATGACGATCTTGGCTGACATGCTGCTTATGGGAAGGGATTTTCTCAATTCGTGAGGATTCAACGATAGGAGCACTGTGTGGAATAAACTCGCATTCTAACAGTCATTTGCTAGGGACCACAGCAACTGACCTGGTAACTGGTATGTTGGGGGCTCATCAGTGTCTTTTTTAAACTACATAAAATAAAGGCGTACCTGAGTGAATCTTCTCGGACAGTCCTCTGCGGGGCGAAACAGGCAATGGCCCAAACTCGTATCTCAATACCTGTATAGAATTGTTTCCCTCGCATGTCCCACACACCTTGATTTGGGATGGCTTGTGCTCGAGTCTGGCAAGAAAAATGGCAATCGTTGAAATAACATAAAAAGTTTACTCGTCAGGACCAGGCATTTCAGCAAAATCCGGTCTATTTCAGCAAAATCCGGTCGATTTTCATGATCACAATACATGGGTGAACACATATCCANATGGTTATGTGGCCACAGGAGGAAGCAAGCAAAGGCACTGACCATCCTTCAAGTAGGGGAGAGAGCAGGGAATGGAAATTGCGGAAAATCTGCTCCCCCCGCGCACAGAAGTTCTGCTGATGCCAAACTATTTAAGTAACTAGTACAATGTATGCACGGGCAACTTTGGGAGCACCACCTGTACCATCCGTATGACGGTGACAGAATCGTTTGACATGACCCTTTCCCATACAACTTTATTCCCTACCAATAAACATTCCCCCAGCCCGTCAGGTAAGCTCATGCGTTAAAATGATTGTTGGGGGGTAAAAGTCCTGGGGGGTAAGTGTCTGGGGGGTAAGTGTCCGGGGGGTAAATGTCCTAGAATCGAAATTATGTCAACTTTAAAGCTGAACAAAAACACCACAGTGGTGGTGTACAGAAATGCAAATGCCCTTCAAAGTACCTCTAGAACGATTCTAGGACACTTTGAAGGGCATTTGCATTTCTGTACACCACCACTGTGGTGTTTTTGTTCAGCTTTAAAGTTGACATAATTTCCTGTCCAATGATCGATAGACAAAACAATGCAAATGGACAGGAATTGGGAGATATGGGAAGATTTGAATGTTGACATTTCAAGATACATGTATGTGTAGTGCTGCCACCATTTTAGGTGCCCAGTTCATGGCCGCACATACATCAGTTCCATGCACAGACATTTTTGTGGATGCTGTGGAAATGCCACAAAACTACATTGTATAAGTCAAACTTGTACATCCACGTATTTTCATGTTAAGTAATATACATATACTTCAGCGTAACCTTCCAACCAAACTAATGCTGATGTCAGGTCGACCTTGCGACGGCAAAGAACAGGCGGCGACTGACTTTCTGGATCACTGTGCGTCTGAGCCACAACCGCACGGAACAAATCTGTTACCGGTATGGTGTGTGACCACATGACTGCAGTCTCACCTGTGACGATAGGCATCAGGCGCTGATCAAAAAAGATCACGAGTTGCACATGTTCAATGTTTGAATACATTACAGTCGACCTGTCTCGAGTAACGATTCCTGTTTCATGATGAGCGCACACATTTTGTATTTCGTATTTCATTTTTCCCTCAGGGCCGACGCTATAGCATTACTGGCCCTGGTAAGTACCGGTATGGAGGAGGCCATCAGAAGCTACATGTACTCATGTTCCTTACATGGATGGGGTCTTTTATTTGCCCTTGCAAAGACACAAGATAGTAGGCACCACGGCTTGCTGTCCAATGCGTTGGACTGAAAAGCCGGGAATGAAATCCCATACATGCCATATGGCCCGGGCTGGATTCGAACCCGAGACCTGTCGCTTGCTAAGCAGACGTGATAACCAACAGGATATCAGGCTCCTCTTTTACACTTTTGCGACCTGACCATAATTTCTTCACTTGACGCAGACTGTTCTGTCGTGGCGCAGGCAAATCGTAGGTGCGACCTGACATCAGCATAAGTGAGCATGCATGAGCACGGTACCTCTGGAGTGCAGTTAGTTCAAAATTAAAGCTGGTGACACACATCGGGAGACGATAGTGTGATCACCTCCGCGATTGCGAGCAATGTGTGTGAGCTATAACCTATGTGTGCAACGTAATCTCTGCAAGGTTTCTGTCCACGATACGGCTGACTAGACATGCTTTTGAACAACTACACCCATTACTGTAGTTGAATGGGTTTCACAGTTATCATGTGTTAATCAGGTTAGTTTATGTACAATTGACAGGTTAGTTTTGGTTGTTAAAAGAAATTACACCTTATTATTTCAGCACATAAGCTTTTTCTATGCCCTTTCTATATGGAGCCAATATTCAGGCCTCAAATAAATATGTGAGGTGGTCTAGAAAAGCCCGACGGATGTTGCTGATCAACAAGGGCTGTCAGATTGCCTGTGCACTGATCTACTACTGTTTACCTGTGGATAGGTAGTATGTTGCCGTGTTGATCTAATTGTTGAAATACATAGAAAATGAGTGCAACACCTTGTTGAAGATCAACTATTTATTGGCCCGAGGACCCGATACAAGCTATACCCGATACCTGATGAAGACACAGTAGTGTCGAAAGCTTGTATCGGGTCCTCGGACCAATAAATAGTTGATCTTCAACAAGGTGTCGCACTCATTTTCTATGTACTGTTTACCTGTAACGAAGTACATTTCAGCTATTGAAATGTGCGGGTTCACCAAGGCCATTAACATTTTCATCAAATGCAACATCCAACGGGTTATCCAAGACTGCCTCACATACTATACTTTCATGAATCCCAACAAAGAAGGCAGGTGAAGTCCATTCCACTCTGAGTGGATACCGATGACCCACATATTACGTCACCAAATACACATGACAGACTACTGACTGCATGCAGAAGGATATAGCCCTTTTCACACAAGAACGGGTTGATCAAGCTGGCTCCAACCAGTCCGAGGTCAGTCACGATGATTTTGTTCGTGTAGAACGAAATCCAAACTGGGTCCAATCAAACTGGCTCGAGGTGCAGTCTTGAACCTGTTCAGGTACTTCAAGCCAATAATTTCCTCCTGTAGAACAAACAGACCGAACTGGTCTCAATCCAGTTCTGCGCACGGTACTAAAATCAGTAAAGGCCAATTTACACGATACGATTTTTACATCCGAATGTCCGATTCGACATGATCGTACGTCCAAATTAGTTCGTGTAAACTGCACATGCAACAAAATTTTATGGCCTTTGCAACATCGGATGCACAAGACGGATGTTTTATTTTCTTCCGATGTTGGACGCATAAACTCGGCCAATCAGATGGCTGCATTGGAGGTCATGTACTTGGCGTTCTTGACAAAGAAAGAGTCTGTCCGTATTAACGGATGAATAAATCGGACCGTGTATACAGAATTTCCGATCCGACAGAATCACACAACAAATTCGTGTCCGTCTTGGACGTCCGTCCAAATCGCATCGTGTAAATTGGGCTTAAGAAAGACGAGTCACCTGCACCACCAGTGATGGGAGCATGATTTCAGTGGTCTTAACTAACTTGAGACCGGTCTGTTTGATCTGTCTCCACAGACAGGACAAAGCCACTTACAGGTGAGCTCGAGTCAACTGGCTCAAGGAGAGACCGGTACAAACCGTACTTGTGTAAAACTAGTATCTCTGAGTAGTCAGGTGTGATGGGCGACATAATTATGGGTTTTTTGTTTTCCTGGTAATGCAAATTTTGTTATTTTAATGTCGTTTCATTAGCACAAAATTATAACTCAAGTGGGATAGACCGAAACAAAAATCAATGGAACTTTCACCACAAACTGATTGAAAAATTTTCAGAGGTATGTGATCAAAGTTGATTTTAATTCAGGCCAATTGCCAACTGCCACAGTTGCCGAAAATAGTGCAATATGGCACTCTGCCCACTTGGATTGCATGTTGTGGGTAATGTAAATTGACTATGAACATGGACCTCACTTATTAAAATAATGAACCTTGCCTTTAATACAAGCAAGAACCTCTGATCACCTCAGGATAGGTAGAAATACATTTTAGAGTAATGGCTAGCATACATCGGCCTTGCAACTGGTCACAACCAGCGGCAATGGCGTTTCCAGCAACTGCCCGGAACTGGTGGCATCCACAGAGTTCTGCCGCTGCTGGTCGGAACCGGACGGCCCCGTCCAGGAGGCAGAAATGCTGACCAGCACTCGGCCTAAAAAGAGTATTTTCCGACCATCAAAACCAACGAAGTGTACCACGAGAGATGCCCACCACGCACACTTCCGAATTTCCTTTCTGTTCCCATTCACCAAATGTGCTTCCTGACACAGTTCTGACCAACGACAACAACAACGACAACAACGGAGGGCTGCCTAAGTTGCAATAGAGTGATTCGGGGTCATTTTGACGCCAAATGAGCTCATTATTTCGACTCTCAGGTGCCAGAAAATAGCATTTCAGCAAGTCTAGATTTCAAATTTTTCTGGGGGAGGCCCCCACACCCCACTACCGATCGGCACTCGTTCAGTCCTGGGCACAACCTGATCCAGACCATCTGATAAGTTGCTCGAACAGGCCGATGCGTGTACACTTTACAACTCATGGCAACGGAAATAATTTCCGTTGCCGCGAGTTGATGTTCTACAGCCCGACAACCAGTTGTACAGTACGTTGCACAATTGACATACCTTTATCCGCGTACCTTCCGCGTACATCACGCGGAAGGTACCCGGTACGCTTCAGTTCACTGCGTATGGTATGGGTGCATCACGCGTCTCTTCTGCGTGATGTCCGTGCACCACGGGCGAATGACGTTACGTCTTCACTACGTACCTTCCATGAAGGCGTGCGACGTCTGTGGAAGATACGAGGTCGATACGCGCATGACGCTGCATATCGTACGCGGATGATGCCGGGTGTGGAAGGGAGGTCAATTGTGCACCGTACTGTATCCAGGTGCACTCGTTTCCGCCGATATACCAGCAACCAGTTGTCTTCAGTTGACAGGGTTGAACGAGTGCGCCTCATCACATGAGACATCACATGACAAGTCCATTTACCCGAGTTGCCGACTGTTGTCATGTCAGTCTACGCACTCTGGAAAGGAAGACCAACTAGATGCTCCCAGTTGGCCAACATGCCAGTCTCCCCTTTTGCGAGCGGAACGCGCACATTGACAATTGCAAGGCCGATGTACGCTTGAATAGCTTTAGGGTTGGGATCAGTCAGTGCACTGCACTATTCAGTTAGTAAGATTAGATTGCGATGTCCATACATATAGATCTTTTTCCGGGATCACAAACACTGACATGTTGCACAGCAAGTACATACATGCGCATGAACTGGTTGGCACAGCACTACTCTTCAACATGTCGGGTATTATGCCAATTTCTGTCTAGTTCTTGTGTTTCACCAAGTTTTCTGAAGTGAATGATTAATACTTGGAAAATGTCAAATGCTTTAAACGTCTTCACCAAAGTTCATCAGAAACGGATATCTGCAACTTGTGCAGTAAGCACTTAGTTTTGTTGGATTTTCAATGAGGAGCATTTTGCCAACTACCATGCATGTACTGTCAAATATGACGCCATGACGCTGTGGTTACTTTGCAATGCATCAGTATTTGTGATACGGTTAGTGATAAGACCTGGAACGAAACGAAACGAAATGAAATCATCGAAATGGGCATAATTTGCATTAATTTATTTTCGTTTTATTGTCTTATTGTAATACTACCGATAGTTAAATAAATGGTTAACGCAGAACCTGCCAGGGTTTCCACTCTCTGAATTTAAAGAGCACAAAGAAAGTGCTTCCAGTGAAAGGACCTGGCGTTTCATTTGTGTTTTTTTCAAAATCTTTGGGCACCAAAATGTGCTTTTTCAGTTTTCTTGGAGCGCACCAAAATGTGCTTCTCCCAGTGAACAGTGGCCCGTCAGTGGGAATTCCCCGCCGGCCTAGCGCGAATCGACAGCCAGCGCCACCGTCGGATGCCCAGGGAACCAGGTTAGCGCCAAGGCAGAGCTATGCTCAAACTCCGATTCGCATTTCAACCTCATGTACTGGCTTTCGCATCTACTATAACATGTATGCAGAATATATGCAGAGAGATCGCATGGGTCGAGACCGGTTTTCGAGGGTTCTTGAATACACGGCCAACTCACGTTGGTTGGTTGTAAACAATTTCAGACATGTCAGATTTCAGTATCAGCTGAGAGCGAAAGA
>NMRB01003764.1:31402-46588 GCA_002633025.1 Notospermus geniculatus | reverse complement strand
AACTGCCCAGATTACCTCAAGAATCAGATTGAACGGGTTCATAAACAAGGAGCCAGAATAGTAACTGGTCTTACTAAAAGTTGTCCAACCGAGCTCATTTATCGTGAAACTGGATGGACTTCTTTGGAAGAACGAAGGAAGCGGCACAAGCTGATATTATATTTTAAAATAATAAATGGTGATGCACCAAATTATCTTGTTGAGTTGTTGCCACCAACAGTTGGTGCAATAAATCCCTATAACGTACGTAATGCTAATGACAGGTCAACCTTTAGATGTAGAACTGATTACTTTTCTCAATCCTTTTTTCCTTCTACTACAAAATTATGGAATTCTCTTAATGAAAATTTTAAGGACTGTACATCCCTTTCTCAGTTTAAGCATAGGTTGGCACAACATGACGGAAAGCCACATAGATTTGGTTCTATACTGGAGATCGTTCAAGTCAGATTATTCATTGCCATTTAAGGAATAGATGTAGTAATCTTAACGAGGACTTGTTCCTCAATCATATTTCTGACAACCCTTTATGTATTACCTGCAGCGTCAATGAATCGCCTCAATCGCCTTATATTATGGACTGTAGATGATTCACTTACCATCGAGAAAACTTGCGACTTTTACTTGCCTCTAAAAATATCATCTTAAATTCTGTTCTTTATTACGTTGTTCTTTATCATTGTGACCTACCAAAAGAGGGTAATCTATATTACCCTCGTACAATGGCGGCTCTCCAGTCTGTCGATTCAGTCGGATTTTTGGCTCCTGTTCCTTACAAGATGTAGCTACGAAGCTGGGTTTTTGCAGGTAGGTGGAGAAAATGTTACTCTTTCAAGTCATCTATAGCATAACATGCTGAAATCCCGATCTTTCGCGAAATTAGACGCTGAACAAAGGCCTTGCTGATGTCCCACTGTTCTTTTGTTCGACTGTCCCATTGTTTATTTGATTGCTTGTTTTTTACTAAGGTGGTTTGATTTTTGTTTTTCATACTTTATTAATTTCTCCAAACCCGTGTCTGAACTTCTCACCCACTGCACCGTCGACCACTTTGTTATCATATTTCTCTTTGTTTTGATATATTTAATGTACTTGGGAAGGACTTATATAGGCGTTTCGCCTGTTATCCTTCCCATATTCATTAATAAATTGAATAAAAATAATACATGTATTTATTAAAAAAAACCGAACAAGTGTCAAGTCGATATGTTCCAGAGAAACACCATTCCAGGTCAGAACTTGGTACATGTATTCATAAAAGTTAGCAAATGCTTTTTCGTAAGATCTGCACAGCGAAGTCGAATGTAAAGGCACTACAAAACTTCAAGTAAAAGCATTTGCTAGGTTTTACGAATATAAGCCGATATGAGCCAAAGTACATTTTCCAAGATGGATGTGGCTATATTTGAAGTGCAATAGAGCTAAAATTTGGCAAACATATGTATACACAAACAATTATTATATTCATACAAACTAACGCTGCTGTTCATCCTGAAAAGTCCCACTTTTGAGTTGAACCAACTGAAGTGGAAAAGGGTCAAAATGGGATGTTCGCATAAAGGGTACCTGAATAATACATACAATTTCAAGGTTAAAACATTTTAGTTACATTAATTATTATGGGCCATAAGACATTTTCAAAGATGGCTCCTGGCAGCCATGTCTGAGGTAGAAACGTGCCAAAAATTGCTGAGCACATAGGGGAGTCCTTGATATATAATAATACCAAGTTAGAAGACTACATCAAACATGTCGAATAGCCAGGAACTGTGCCACCAAATGTCAAAATTTTGAACTTTCTGTGACCTTGAAAAATAGGTCAAATCAAAAACCCGTTAGAAATGTCATGTACCGTTATTAGTTACAGTACCATAAAGGAATCAAACATAACAGCTTACTGCAAACGATGAAGTAACTGAGGGATACACTTCATATGTGTTGCCACCAGATGTCTCTCACTGCCTGAATTTTGGCTTTACGTAATAGGCAGGTGCTTAAACTTTTTTTACGGTGATGGGGCACATGAATCTGTCAACTTGATGCCTTGAATTCCATTTCTGAGGATAACAGAGCTATTTTCACCACAATTAGTGTTCCATGTGCAAATGTACATTCGCCTATTTGAATGTACACAGATGACCCTGCGCTCTCATCGTTCGTGGGGTTCTCATTAATTCATTCCTTTTGTATCATATGAAGATCAACTTGTCTGAATTCAACAAAATTTGCAGTAAACATGCAAAAGGGTCTCTCCTATCATATGAAAAAGTCAGAATGCAAATCTGTTGATGCTTGAAGGGATACTGTCCACATTTAAAAAATGCTTAATTTGTAAGTTGAACCTTTTTGTTTGATT
This sequence comes from Notospermus geniculatus, assembly GCA_002633025.1. Classification (NCBI taxonomy): domain Eukaryota; kingdom Metazoa; phylum Nemertea; class Pilidiophora; order Heteronemertea; family Lineidae; genus Notospermus; species Notospermus geniculatus. The sequence goes on along the minus strand of NMRB01003764.1, from coordinate 44,232 downwards.
CCTTTATGAGATGATCCAGCCACTAGTTCAGGAGTTACTGCACTTTGTTTTTTAAAATTTTTTTGGCCAAGCCAAGAATCGAATCGCAACTTGATGTGCATACACGTACAAAGCTTCAGGTCAATAGCCCTAGCAGTTACTAAACATGCCCCGCTAATGGACAAAACCGGACACTGCACAAATGTAAGAACTCACAAGGTGAGCTAATGAAAGGGCTTAGGCTACATCATATGGACTTGCACATCACGGGGAAGAAACAAAGCATCAAAATCACATAAAATATCAAACAAGGTGTAGTACTGTCAAGTGAACTAATGCCAGTGGGAACATAAAGAATCAAAAAAAGAACAGTAAGTGGTTATTTACTGTTCTTCTTTAGATTCTTTATGTATTCCTTACGTAGAGATAAACTGACATCATTTGCCTGGACCCATGATGGAAAATCACCATTGGCCCAAGCACAAAGGTACTCCTTTCTTCCTTTTTTGTTGCGGTGCCCTTCAATTCTGTCCACAAGCCACTGGTCTGGTGGAAGGGAAGCAGGTGGCTGTCCATTGGTCATATCCATCATGGCTTGACGATGTGTTTCTGAATGAAAAGTACATGTAATTAGAATTAGAATTACAAAATTTTTTTAAATAAAAAGCCCACCCTTAACAATAACATCTTCAGCTGAGGCGCCTTGTTTAGTGTGTGTTTGTTTCAATATCACAAATACATGAACAGTTCCACTGTAAACCCTATTGCCATCACAAAAAAGTGTGGGCATTTCATTCTAAAGGAGGTATTGACATGATATTAATGTATAATTATTATGTAGTGTTATGGGATGTACGTGTAGCTACATAGGAGTTGAAAAGTAATTTTAAGTACTAACCAACCATAGAGCTAGCAATTTCACCTGCAGCAGTTGCACTTGAATCCGATCCCTCAGCAACTGTGCCTATAACGAAAAATAGAAAGAATGTAAACACTTTTTCATGGAAAGTTTTACTGCAGGGTAAAAAGTACATTATATCTTCAATGTATGTGTAACAGCTGATTTGAAAAGTAATTTAATGTACTAACCATTTGTAGAGTCAGTAGTTCCACTGGAAGTTGCTCTTGAACCAGATTCAGCCACTATTTTGATAGTAGAAAGAATAATGGAAAGAACACAAAATTATTCAGGGAAAGTTTAACTGTGAATTTTGCTTCTTGCCAACTGAAGCCCTTTATATCTGTTACTTCATGTGTTGTCCAACAGCTCAAGTGAAAAAATATGTCTCACACACGGAAAAATTATTTTAAACAAACACTTCTGAGAAAAATACCAGAACTGGCCAGTTGCATTGTCAGGGAGAGTAGAAAAGAGCGGAGAAAACTGACTGGGCTGGTACTTAAGCTGAGAAGTGCACAAGAATTACATACATCCATATATGCACACATACATACATACATACAACATACATACATACTTAGACTCCAGGTATGGGTAGTAAAATGACATGATTCATATGCCTTAAATCATTCATGAATCTCATGATGAAATCAAAGTTTCAGATTTTTCTGCACTTACCAAAGGTAGGACCAGCACATTCATCTACATTGGCCAATGTTGCAATTGGTTCAACTTCAGCAACAATGTCTGGGGAAAAAAGCAAGAATAGTAAGTAATAAGGCAATATAAATGACATAAAAATGAGCCACTGAAAAGGCTAAAGAGATAGGAAGCTGTGAATTAATGTGACAATAAATTTGTCTGTTTTTTGTGAGTTGGAAGATTATTTTACACAAGCCTTTTATTTGCATAAAGACTTGTATGTTGCATTCTCGTCATCTGTTTTGCAATAAATAAGTTGTAGGATGAAGGTTTCTGATGATAAGGTAGCCAAAACCAAGGATTTTCATGTTGAATCTATAAGGCTGCCTTACCACCAATTTGTCCAGAAGTCGGACATGATTATTGAGTGCCACACTAAACATGCTACATGCATGACGACAGGGGCAAAATGCACAAATTATTCAAAGTATTTAAAATGCACTTACCAAAAGTGGACAACTGAGGCTCAGTCTGAGCATTTGAATCATATTCAAGAACAATATCTGTAATAAAAACAATGGCACATAATAATGCTTCAGCTGACATATTTACATGTACTGTACATGTACTATCATTCTATTTCCAACATGTCCAATGGAAAATGTATTCAGAAAAGAAAAATAAACAAAGATATTCCCAAAATTAACACTCCTGGAAGATAATTAATCATGCAGAATGTGCCACTTTTAAGACATAAAAACTCAGAATCAGAGCATTCCGGAGGAATTAATTTAAAGATGCAAGGCTAGAGCACATCACGTGAACATAACTGACCACCTTTCAGAAAGTTAAGAATACAAAAAAATGGTGATCCGTCTGGTAGTCCAAACCAAGATCTCTCAACTGCTTGTCCAATGTAAAGCTCTGTGCCCAGAGACTTTCCAGTAGTTGACCTTTGTCACCTTCTACAGCACAAGCAGGCACATGTCGCTCTCCGCTTGGCAGGTTGAAACCAAATGTTAGTCAGTTTCAATGTGCCCATGTGTGCCTGGTTTTGCTGTAGGAGGTCACATTTACAACTTGTTCATCCACAGCACTAAACGGAAAAGGTAGTAGATACATAAGCTGTACCTGTAGAGCTGATGTTCCTGTGCTATGGGATAGTGAGGCTCCTTTATGCAAGCTTCTTGTAACCACTAGGTGACCTAGCTGACAACTTACAACTAAACCTGGATAAAGGTATCTTACATGATTAAATGAATTATTTTTATGCACTTACCAAACGTTGACTGGGCTGTTTCACTTGTGGCGTCAAATTCAGCTAATACTTCTGTAATTTAAGAAAGCATACCACTGTACATGTACTAAAATAATTCAAGAAAACTAGAATAATTGGCATCATGCCTTTCAAAAACCATAGAGTGGAACCAAAAATAGCAGATCCCTCTCTGATGCCAGGAGGACACTCCTTAAGTTCAGTCACATAATGAACTTACCAAATGTAGACTGGGTAGATTCAATTCCATTGGTTTCAACAGCTACCGGTAATTCAGCAACAGTACTGGTATCTATAATAAGAAAAAGGGAAGACAACACAACTCAAATAGTTGGTGAAATGCTGAGAACTTCTAAAATGGAATAAATTATATTATAAAAGTAAATTCAAACTGAAAAAGAATCTGTCACAAACAAATCGAACAATAGTCTTTGCTATGGCCAGAGTTCATAAGGATGAATAAAAGTGACATGTTTATTGAAAATATGTATGAATATGAAGTATTAACAGTATAATGCACTTACCATTTGTACAGCCTTCTGCAATACAAGTACCACTACTTCCTGAAGCAACTTCATCATTTCCTGAAGCAGAAAGTGGAAATAAAGAAAAAATACAACACCACAGAAATAGAAAAGCAGGTAAAAAAATGCACTACGAAATGTTTATTATTTGTAATGCAGCAGCATCAATCAATTGAAAAGATTACTGAAATATTGGAAATTACTTCGTGCAATATTTTAGGGAAAAGGGAATCCTAAATAGAATTTAATTTAAAACAAAAATGTTGAACGGAAAAAAGAATGTAACTCGATGAGAATTACCGTACCTGATGCTAGAACAGCAGTTTCCTTGTTTTTTTCATTTCCTTCATTTTCACCTGTTGAAGCAAATAATGCTTTGATATATAATATGTACATGTACTGTATTAATGAAATGAAAAATGGAACAATGATTCAAGCTGTGGGTAAAATATCTTCAAGGTGGGACAGTGGCTGGCTGTATGTAAAATTACAAATAAGGGTGTTTCTGCATGTCCAATACATTTGACACATTTCGATGATTTACTCTGAGGGTTGCAATGAAACTACTTCATTGTTACAATGTGAATAGGGCATCAATACAGAATTAAACAGAATTAAATAATGAAAGGGGCTGGAAGTGGAAACTTTATGGGATAAACAAACGATCACAGAAGAATAGCTGGTGTCTTTTGTCATCTACATGTCACAAACTGTGCCAGGATTGGGTCCAAGAGTGATTGACTGTGAAGGTCCTATTGTATGAGGTTAAGTGAGTGGATAATGATGAGGCCTATCAGAATAAATGTTGTGTTGCTGGTGGCATCCAAAATAAATTTCAGGGTCGGACGGTCGGAAGAAAATTTTATTTTTTCTCAATAAGACACTGTAGTACGCTAGACATTGGTAGGTATTACACCAGAGCACATGTTGCTTTGTTTGTAAACAAACCCACTGTGGACCAATCAGATGTCGAGATTTGATCATGTGACCCGCATGACATCATTGTGCAGGACATTTCTGGATAGCCATCCCACATCAAATCCACAATCAACTGCACAATGAAATTGATAGGAAAGCAAAAGGCTTCGTCCAAGCAAATGGGTAATTTAGCCTACCCAAGTTTGACCCTATTTTTTTCTAACTGAGTAAGCCATGGTCATGATTTGAGTTTNTCTTCTTTAGTCTCTGCTTCTGGTACAATTTCTGATGGCATTCTGAAATCTTGCCTGGGAGGGACTGGATCTCCCCCAACAGGGTCGCTCTCATTGCTGCCGGGTTCTTTGTTAGAGGAGTTTCTTTTATTGCGCTGAATGGGGGTGGAGAAGCCTAAAGAGTAACCATTTTTGGTAATGTTTAAGACCCATTGGTCATGTTGGTCGTTGCAGATGTCTGCCCACTTTTGCCAGTGTTGCTGCACCCTCCCTCCATTGGAGGGGGTCCGATGGAGGTGATGGTAGCAGCTGCTGCCATGATGCCCACACGTGCCCCGCCGCGATGGATTCGACAAAGTTGATACTCCATACTGGACCATTTCCTTTTAGAGGTCCTCCCCAGTACAGGCTTCTTTGGTTTGGTTAACGTATGCGATGAACTCATCCACCACGGATTGGGAATTTCACGTCTTCCCAGTTTTTCACAAATTTTCCCTCAGCACCAGGAACAATATCGATTCGAGCCATCCGCTCATTTTTGTTTTTTTACATGACAAAACTATGACATTGACAATTATTTGGCTGATATCCTGTCCATTTTCACCCTTTGTGAGTGGCTCAATGACAGTGTCATCAATGATTTCGTTTATATATACTTCACCACTTATCGGTGTTAACACATTACCGTGACGAGAGGTAGATCGGAGCTCTACTCTCCATGCTGTGATGGCCGCAACAAGATCAATGCATTTTGCATTGGATGAAACATGGGCAGAACTGCCTCAGAACGTCCTGGATGGGGGCTTCCCACCGACTGCATGTTCTGCTATGTCTTTTCCCTTACCGTAGGACGACCTTGCCTCCAGCCACTGCTCAACCTTCTGTTCCTGAAAATAAAAAATGGTACGGGCACATTTTGTCAGTGGTTTCATTATTTGGTCGTAGTATTAGTCAGGCACTTGTACGTGATGGATCATAAAAACAACGAACCTGGTTTACGTACATAAGCTTTTTAAAAAAATCAATTTAAAACTTGCTCTTTTTTATTTTTCCGATATTTCCTAAATTACTTACCTCTGAAGCCTTGTTCAATTTCAGGAGGTTGTTTGATACAGAATATAGATGCGTCCGTTATTACATGTATGTAACATTCGAAGCATTCGAATGAGAAGTCCTTGTGTTCACCGTTCAGAAGCATTGTGGAGATCCCCGTGTGGTTCTCCACGAGGACTTTTACATACGATGTGTCTTTGCATTGTTGTTTTATGCCAACAACCTTTAATTTTATAGTATTCATTCTGGAATGAAATGCCAATGTTCAAAATAAGCAATGCCAATGATCTTAATCAAGTTAGTTTGAGGGGGGTCTTGAAAGTTAGAGGGCCGAGGGGGTGTTGAAAACGATGCATTTTTTATCGCTTAATGTGGAGATGGCCTGGCCTGTAGGCAAAAATTATTATTTTCTATAGAACCAAAAAACGAGCAAATCCAAAATGTGATATTCATGTCTATATATTACATTTACAAGGTACAAACGTTTTTGGCAGCATCCTGCTAGCCCGCATCTTTCAAATGTTCTAAACACCTTCACAGGTATATTCGGTTTCCTCTTGCTCACATTGTAATAAAGTTTTGGTAGCGAGGTACATTTATAGAACCAAAGAAACGAGCAAATCCAAAATGTGATTCATGTCTATATATTACACTATATACAAGGTACAGACGTTTTCGGCAGCATCCTGCTAGCCATCATCATATTATTTTCTCCGATTGCACTGAACAAAATTACTGAAAAAAAATTGGTCGAAAACATCAAGAATGAAATTTTTAAGTAGTGGAAGAAGTGGTGTCGATAGTGGCATTTGAACCAGCAACTCTGCAATCATAGTCACCATCCGAGCTAACCAGCCATTGGCATTGCTGCCAACTGTACGTAGGGTGTACTGTCGAAAACATTTTGATATGTACATGTAGGCCTAGGGTAGATGTTGTATTTTTCATCTGTTTTGAGATCATACCCATCTTCAAACCTACGCTCAAACAACTTCACTTGGGTAGAATCAAGGTTGGACTCAAACAGTTTCAAAGATGATACAACGTTCAACACCACCTCTGGCTTTTCTCCTGCATCAGCACCTACCAAGGGAATGTCCCGTTTTGACGGTGCTGGCATGTCAGAAGCCTGTTGGGTTGTAGGCCTAGGCCTACTGGCACATGCAACAGGACCTTCATACACTGAAGTTGATTCTGAATCAACTTCACAGAACGAAACTGCCGGTGCCATTTTTGTGGCATCGATTGCCTCTGGATCAAACGGGTACAACCCACACTTTCGGGAGCCGTTGATGAAACTGTTTGGCTGGATTGCTTCATACCATGCCTCTTGAAAATCCTAGAAAAAATGGTTTTACCAAATTTCCCAATGAAATCTCTTGCCTTCCTAATAGCTCTTTTCCATGCATCTTCCATGGGGCCCAAAACAGGTACATCTAAAGTCTGAATAAGATGGGATGCATCTGGGCCTTGTGTGGAAACAATTGGAGTTCTGCCTGACAGGTTTTCTTTAAGGGTTGTTCTAGGGACTCCATGGGAATCAGCAGCTTTGGTGATTCTCAGGACCCCATTCTGTACATTCTTGATGGCTGCATCGTCTACACTCCGGCAACATCTACATCTAAGTGCGACCCAACGGAATGCGGAAGTTAGGAAATTGATAGTTGGATTTTCTACGGACCTTTAATCACACGCGACTCTTGAATAACCTGTGCACAGCGCAAACAATCGGGGAACGACCACAAATGGTCAACCAGGCGTGATTAAAAACCGCAAAGCTCTGCCACATTACATGACTTCAGCATTTCAATGGGTCGCGCTAAGATGTTGCCGGACTATACATTATGGTAGTGTCCCACTGGCGACTTTTGCCCACGACAAGGGGCGAATCTGAAGACTGCGATATACCCTCGACAAGCTGCGATATTTAGCATTATACGTAGTTTTTGGCGAGTTGTCAATTTGTCGCTGATTCGTCAAACACTCGCAGGCCCAGACGAAGTTTAGTCGTGCTTGGTCGTAGATAAACGTAGATGCTCGTGGTTTCTTCGCACATTACTCGTAGCTAGTCGCAGACTGTCGTAGATAGTCGAGGTTACTCTTCAAGACCTACGATTCTNGCTCAGTGTGTGCATGTTCCGGAGGCCTAGTATGGATAGGCGGGGCCCGATAGGTGAAACATCTGCCAAGGGAATGCTGTAGGCCAACTTTTGAGTGTATGATAGTTTGTCAGGCTTAGAAGAAGTAGGCTACAACCAGCTTCTCAGATATTTGTTATACATGTATTACAGCTGTTCCACCATTTCATGAGATGGGCGTGTACTGTCTGTATAGCCTGTACATACCGATGGCCTACATGGGCTTCTGGTATGTAGGCCTACATGCACATGTACATACAGCGTGACTTCCACTTGTTCATGGTCAGGACGCAAATAAGGTGCTGCCACCTACATGCTTCGGTACTCTATCATGTTTGGAGTCCCACTAAAACATGGCGGATGTCCCAGGTTATTTCAGTTACTGCCCGCGCTGTGGCGCGGGAGTTTTTTTTAACGTGCGAGGCCCTGGTTTTATGCATGCAGTTCAGCTTTAAGGGAGGTTTCGCAAGCGCCCGGTTAGGCCCTACGACGACGTTTATCTATTGTGTGGGTATACCCAAACATTATATAAACGTCGTCGTATGGCCTAACCGGGCGCTTGCAAAACCTCCCTAATATCTTGTGACCAGTGCCTGTGTGCACACTGTTGCTGAACTGTATTACCTTTGGTCAGCTCACCTTATTGTTGTACCTGCTGTTATGGTGCTATTATGGTTATGGTACAATGTCATTTTGCCTGTATCTGTAAACTTGTATAAAAACTCAACCGATAATAAACTCCTTGTCCAAATTCATGTCGTTTTGGTAGTTTCCTACCCGGTGCCTTGTGTGCACACCCTGTGCTGTACCCCTGACCTGGCCAAGTTGGCGGAGTTCCTGTGTGATCAACCCTCCAAATTGTCCGCCGCACGACCGTTTGAAGAGGATTTTATTCTCAATTTTAATGAGCTGTGAGGTCCCATGCGCTGCTGACACCAAGCGGTAACAACTGGAAATAAGGCGCCATTATTCTTGACGGATCAAGAAAAGCTTCTGTAACTTTTTAGCGTCACTTCTTACCTAATCAAGGTTGAATCTGCGGGGAGAATACTTGTTTTTGTACTTCTAATTTTGTGCTCGCGTTTTTCGACCTCAAACCGCAAGCTAACCACAACGTGTGCCATATATGGTCATCGCGCTACACGAGAAAGAGATGTACACGAAGCACTACGTTCAAACGGTCGTGGCCGGTTGCCTGACACACACCTTGGCTGTCGAGCAAAAAGATCAAGAGGTAAAATCACAGAAGGTAAGTCGACAGCTCTCAACCAGAGATTAGAAGAAGAGTAAACTCCCGGAAAATGCAGAAGTTACTGGCTGGTATCGGAAACAAAGCAACATCATGAAGTAATTTTTAAAACTGTATAGGACTTTATTGCTTTGTAGTTCCACGTCCTCAGTGAGCAGTATTGCACTTGCATGACTTGGGCAATTGTTAAGTTCACTTGGAGGGCCCAGGGCCCGGTTGCACCAAAGGTCTTACGTGCTGTCTTAAAGGGCCTCTAGAGGCAGCCCAGCATGGCTGGGGAAAACCCCGGGGAAAACCCAGGTTCAATACCTCGTAATGGTGATTAACGTTAAAGTGGCGCCGCCTAGCTGAAGAACCGGTACTGATAGTAGCCTAATGGCGAGCTGCCTCTAGAGGCCCTTTAAAGCTGACGTGAACGAACAAAAAGCCCCCATGCGACGAGCAAGAGAATTGCAAACGCCCTGCAAACACCTCAAACGATAGACTCGGGACCCAGTCGTTGTGTCGCTCCGGCCGCCGCACTACACTCCACAAACGACTGGGAAAGCAAGCTGCAAAATCAGCGGCTAGCAGTTAGCCGCTGATTTTGCAGCTTGCTTTCCCAGTCGTTTGTGGAGTGTAGTGCGGCGGCCGGAGCGACACAACGACTGGGTCCCGAGTCTACTCAAACGAAGGCTGAGAACATGATAGACCCCACGACGCCAGGAGGGTGCCACCTTATTTGTCTTCGAGCTGTCAAGGTGCGAGGTTTTGAGCCGACATCTTCGCATCGCCTGGGTGAAAATTGACATAATTATACATCAATCTACATGTAGTTGTCTTTTTTGTCGCTATAGGCATCGTCGCTGTCATTTTCCCTCACCTGACATAAAAAAGTTCTTTCACCAATCATAGTTCAGTTCGTGTTTTCACCCCGAAGTGGCGGCCATTTTGAAATGACGCAATGCATCGCGCACGTGTAAACTGCACTGAACATCGCGGCAAACGAAGTGGGTTTTGAGAAAGGGATCCGATGCGTTGAACGTACGCGAAAAATGAAGATAGCAGAAAGATAAGATGATTGATGTATTTTCGGTCAAATTTTCCCCAGCTGTTGCGAAGATATCGTTCATAAACCTCGCGCCATTCGGATGTGGAATGAACTCTAGAGGTCAATTATTCTCGAATGCCGAAATCAAGTTCTGAACTGGAATCTGTCCTCCTTTAGTCACCATGACAAATTAAAGCCATACAACCACGAGAGCTACCGTAGCCGTCGATTCGCATTTTTGTTCGAACAAAAATGCGAGAAAGTTTCTTAGCAAAAATTAGATGACGAAAAACAAGTGTTGTGGTCAGAGTCGATCATCAGTCAGATTATTTCACATGGTCGTGGAAGCATGCCACTTTCACGTGACTTTTTCAACGAGTGTTCGAAAATGAACTCTAGAGGTCAATTATTCTCGAATGCCGAAATCAAGTTCTGAACTGGAATCTGTCCTCTTTTAGTCACCATGACAAATTAAAGCCATACAACCACGAGAGCTACCGTAGCCGTCGATTCGCATTTTTGTTCGAACAAAAATGCGAGAAAGTTTCTTAGCAAAAATTAGATGACGAAAAACACGTGTTGTGGTCAGAGTCGATCATCAATCAGATTATTTCACATGGAAGCATGCCACTTTCACGTGACTTTTTCAACGAGTGTTCGAACAAAAATGTGAATCGACGGCTACGGTAGCTCTCGTGATTGTATGGCTTTAATCCCCTAAATCCAGGCAGGCCATGGGGTAGCAGCAAAACTCAGTGATAATATATTGAATTTCCATACCTCCTCTAATCAAATGACTGCGCCAGCAATCTATCATGACATATGCTAACGGAGTCAAACGAGACGAGACGAGACGATCGATGCCTATATTTTCATTGGCAAATTGTCTTCCCCAATTTAGCATCAACGTCGGTGGTTTTCTGCCTTTTCTGGACGCTCACATCCGTTCGGGTTTCCTTGATTTGAAAGGAAATGTGAGTCAGTCTAGGAAAACCTGTCGGATGTCGTGTTTGAGGAATGTGTTAATCGCCTTGGTGAACCCGCACATTTCAATACCGGTAGCTGAAATGTACTACGTAACAGGTGAACAGTAGCAGATCAATGCACAGGCAGTCTGACAACCCTTGATGGTCACTCAGCGACTTCCGACAGGTTTTCCTAGGCCACCACACAATTAATTCAAGGCTGGTCTAATTTATGGGCGAAAATATATTTACTGCATCGTATTTCTTGTGTTTCCGATGTATCCAGCGGATGTTCCTGTTTTGGTCGAAATAGGCATCTCCCATGTGTCTACTATCATCGTCACTTACTCCATGCATTTCCAGCTGTAGCCGACTGATGACGTCATTCAAACTCGATGAACAAATTTCATGCATTTCAAAGCCGGAAAATCCAGCATATTTTCTTTCCCTTGTGGGATTAAAAGGTACAAGGGACACCCCTAACGCTTCGTTAGAAGTGGGGAAGCATGTGACGGTCTTTGGCATGGGAACCTCGTACGGCCATATTGTAGGGCGAGCGTCTTGGTTGCGAAGAACCAGGACAACGTGCAAGCGACACGTGTTATTATTGATGAAGGTAAGAACGGGATATTTCGCCCTGTGGAACAAACTGAACCAGGGAAGACCCGGGTTGTCCGATACGGTTTTGATCGGCAGCTGAAATTCTACAGTTATGTTGTGCGAGAAAGCGTACACCATTTTGCCATTCTGGTGCTTCCGATGGAGGTCGTAAAAGGTCAAGGACATTGCAGATCGCCCGGAGACGAAACAATAGAAAACAAATGTTAACATATCCAGCGTGTAAACAAAGGGGTGGAAGGAACCAGTAAACACAACTACTTTCCGTTTCTCTTCAGGCGGAACAGGGAGTTTTCCAATCAATTTCCCACGTGATGACTGGTACACCCTTATTTCGGTGATGACAGCTGTTTTGCGGGTCATCCTTACGACAGTTATCAAGTAGTAGTCAAGACACAGGGTGAGATAGTTCTCGGTACCTTTAGGTGAGCGATGAAAGCAGGAAAAATTATATAATACCCGATAAAGGTTATTTCGACGTGGAGAGTAGACAAGGATTCTCAACCAAGGCACTGGCTGTTCTATGTAATCTACCCATACAAATGGCTGGGCATGGTCCAGGGTATGGTCTAAAAATGAAACAGAAAGGTATCTTTCCGTTGTTCTGATTGGTGGAATGAACGACATTCGATGACTTAATTTGTATTTGTAATCTTCGTTTACCTAAGAACATAATGAAAATGAGGTTAACAAAGACAGAGGATAAAATATTGGAGAGAGAAAATATATAAATTCTGCGTCAACGGCAGTCGTCCCGTCGAGGTTACTCCATTTGGGAGCCGGCTCATCCCCGGTCGAGAAGGAGATTTACTTTTTACCCCTCGGCCCGCGGGCGGCCCGAGGGGTATTGTCGTCCCCTGCGGCGTCCGTCCGTCCGTCTGTCAGTCCGTCTGTCTGTCTGTCAGTCCGTCTGTCCATTGACGACGCTACCACTCTAGCACGTTCAAATTAAATCGGATTTTCCTGATTTTTGGTTTAGAGGTATATATATGGGGCCTCCACGAACCTATCGATTTTCGGCTGAATCGGACTTTCCATTTGGCCACCAGGTGGTGCTTTGTGAAAACGACGTTACCGCTCTAGCACGTTCAAATTTAATGAGGTACCGGCAGACCTAATCCTCGACGCGGCGCTGACTATCAACTCGGTCATAACTGCGTCATTGAAAGTGAGGCTAACGTTATTTTCCAATTAATTCTGAATAGCACACCCTGTTTCTAGGCCAAATATAACTCAAATATTGCACTCAATTTCTGATTTTAATTTTCTATCATTAAGTACAGAAGTGCTAAAATATATCTTAT
>NMRB01003764.1:0-26136 GCA_002633025.1 Notospermus geniculatus | reverse complement strand
TAGGCCTACTCGAAATGGGTGCCGATAATTAGAAATATTGACAAACTGATTCTTCATGAAGCAATCGACTTTACCTTAGTGAGAGATCCCTGCACACCACTACAGAACGATTTTTTAAGATAGTCTTCTACTGTCCCAAAAATGGCATGAAATTTTTATATGGGCGTACACATGGATTTATGGCCTATTGTAAGTTCATGCTAAATAGGTATAAAGGGGAAGGGCCTGGCGCCTTATTTCCAGTTGTTACCGCTTGGTGTCAGCAGCGCATGGGACCTCACACCTCATTAAAATTGAGAATAAAATCCTCTTCAAACGGTCGTGTACGAAACACTACTCTTCATTCCACATCCGATTGGCGCAAGGTTTTGAGCCGACATCTTCGCATCGTCTGGGTGAAAATTGACATACCATACATCAATCTACATGTAGTTGTCTTTTTTGTCGCTATAGGCATCGTCGCTGTCATTTTCCCTCACCTGACATAAAAAAAAGTTCTTTCACCAATCACAGTTCGTGTTTTCACCCCGAAGTGGCGGCCATTTTGAAATGACGCAATGCATCGCGCACGTGTAAACTGCACTGAACATCGCGGCAAACGAAGTGGGTTTTGAGAACGGGATCCGTTGTGTCGAACGTACGCGAAAAATGAAGATAGCAGATACATATCTGATAAAAAAAGATAAGATGATTGATGTATTTTTGGTCAAATTTTCCCCAGCTGTTGCGAAGATATCGTTCATAAACCTCGCGCCATTCGGATGTGGAATGAACTCTAGAGGTCAATTATTCTCGAATGCCGAAATCAAATTCTGAACTCGAATCTGTCCTCTTTTAGTCACCATGACAAATTAAAGCCACTCAACCACGAGAGCTACCGTAGCCGTCGATTCGCATTTTTGTTCGAACAAAAATGCGAGAAAGTTTCTTTGCAAAAATTAGATGACGAAAAACAAGTGTTGTGGTCAGAGTCGATCATCAGTCAGATTATTTCACATGGAAGCATGCCACTTTCACGTGACTTTTTCAACGAGTGTTCGAACAAAAATGTGAATCGACGGCTACGGTAGCTCTCGTGATTGTATGGCTTTAATCCCCTTAAACCCAGGCAGGCCATGCTGGGGTAGCAGCAAAACTCAGTGATAATTGAATTTCCATACCTCCTCCAATCAAATGACTGCGCCGGCAATTCAATCATGACATACATGTATGCTAACGGAGTCAAACGAGAGGAGACGAGACGATCGATGCCTATGGTTTCATTCGCAAATTGTCTTTCCGAAGTAAGCATCAATGCCGGAGGTTTTCTGCCTTTTCTCGACGCTCACATCCGTACAGGTGTAACGTTTTTCAGTGAGGCCATTTTTCTGTGTGACTCCCATTGTTCGGAACACACTGGGAAACAGACTCGCTGTTTCTCTGTGGTGTCGCTCATTGTCAAGTCGCCGCTTATTCCGTCAATCTATTGTAATGTCACACTGGCACACGGGCATCACTGAAAAACGTTACACCTGTTTCCTTGATTTGAAAGGAAATGTGAGGCGGTGTAGGAAAACCGGTCGGATGTCGCGTTTGAGGAAAGTGTTGATGGGCTTGGCACCCGCACATTTCAATAGCTGAAATGTACTACGTAACAGGTGAACACTATAGCAGATCAATGCACAGACAATCTAACAACCCTTGTTGATCACTCACAAATAATTCGAGACACATTTGGTCTAATTTATGGGCGAAAATATATTTACTGCATCGTATTTCTTGTGGTTCCGATGTATCCAGCGGATGTTCCTGTTTTGGTCGAAATAGGCAACTCCCAGGTGTGTACTCTCATCGTCACTTACTCCATGCATTTCCAGCTGTAGCCGACTGATGACGTCATAGTTTTCATTCAAACTCGATGAAGAAACTTCATGCACTTCAAAGCCGGAAAATCCAGCATATTTTCTTTCCCTTGTGGGCCTAAAACGTACGAGGGACACCCCTAACGCTTCGTTAGTAGTGGGGAAGCGTGTGATGGTCTTTGGCATGGGAACCTCGTACGGCCATATTGTAGGGCGTTCATCTTGGTTGCGAAGAACCAGGACAACGTGCATACGACACTTGATATTGTTGATGAAGATAAGAACGGGGTATTTCTCCCTGTGGAACAAACTGAACCAGGGAAGACCCGGGTAGTCCGAAACAATTTTAATCGGCAGTTGAAACTGTAGAGTTATATTGTGCGAGAAAGCGTACACCATTTTACCATTCTGATGCTTCCGCTGGAGGTCGTAAAAGGTCAAGGACATTGCAGATCGCGCGGACACGAAACAATAAAAAACAAATGTTAACATATCCACCGTGTAAACAAAGAGGTGGAAGTAACCAGTAAAATTAACTACTTTCCGTTTCTCTTCAGGCGGAACAGGGAGCTTTGCAATCAATTTCCCACGTGATAACTGGTACACCCTTATTTCTGTGATGACAGCTGTTTTGCGGGTTATTCTGACGACAGTCACCAAGTAGTAGTCAAGACAGTAGGTGAGCCAGATCTCGGTATCTGTAGGTGAGCGATAAACGCAGGAATAATTATATAATACCCGATAAAGGTTATTTCGACGTGGAGAGTAGACAATAATTCTCCACCAAGGCACTGGCTTTTCCATGTAATCTACCCTTACAAATGGCTGGGTATGGTCCAGGATATGGTCTAAAAATGAAACAGAAAAGTATCTTCCCGTTGTTCTGATTGGTGGAATGAACGACATTCGATGACTTAATTTGTATTTGTAATCTTTGTTTACCTAAGAACATATGAAAAGGAGGTTAACAAAGACAGGGTAAAATATTGGAGAGACAAAATACATGTATATAAATTCTCCGTCAATCTGTACGGCAGTCGTCCTGTCGAGGTTACTTCATTCGGGAGCCGGCTCATCCCCGGCCGCGATAGAGATTTACTATTTTTATTTTAGTCTTATATCACAAGATCGTAAACTTCAGCTGAAACCAAATGCTCTCCAGGCATGTCTGGAGCCATTCGTGGAGAGCGTTTGAAATGCAGTAATGCGCCATTTGTGGGATGGAATTTGAAATGCTTTGAAAACCTATCACTGATACTGGGATAAAAGGTCGCCATTTTCTTTGTAAACGTTGGTTTTCGAGAATCCTTTTTGAGGAAACCGTCCTTAGGGTAAAAAACGCGTCTCAATCCGATCGCAGTTAGCCTCGGTAGGCCTGCACAAATTAAGAACAACATGTCGGAATATTTACTGAAAGTAAGTTCGAGACCACCACGACATTGCCTAACGAATTTCGTCTGCCGGTATTTCGTCGCCCGGTAATTATCTATCAGAAAATACCCGATCACTTGCATTTTTTCAAGAATGTAAACATCCTTGATGATAACCGCTGGCCTCTGCATCAAAGGGAGGACGATTCCATTAATGAGGACAAATTGAATTCGACCAGTTTCGTTTGACAATTTTATATCATAAATTGTGGCACCGATGAAATTTTCAAGGCAGTATACGGCGACTTTTCCCTCTATTCCTACATATATATCTATATCATTCAAGTCCACTCCTCCAGAAATGCATTTATTTGTGTTTGGTATGATGATGTTCCCTTCAAATGTCCCCCTCTTGACGTCATAAAGCAGGAAGGTTCTTTTTCGCCGGATAGGGGGAAAAAACGCTATGTAACCCATGTAAATAGATCCGAAACACCCAGTGATTTCCTTATAAAACGAAGTCTTGTACTGGATTCCAAAATAATCCCTCTTGTTGACATATACTACAACATTTATATAGGGCGTGTCACTCTGCCGTTGAGAGTCTACTACTCTCCCTGAATAATCTACAAACCAAATCCCATAGGGTGATATCAGTGGTGGTTGGAATGGGATAACCTTTCCAAGTCTATACTTAATCATGGCTGGGTCCTTGTAGAATCATTTAGACAAAATTAAGCCAGACAAGCCATACGGCTCGAAGGGGTCGCTGCCTGTAGGGGTTTGGGAATAAGGGTAATTGTTGTTTGGGATACCTATGAGGGACATTTTTTTGAAAGCAGAAAGAAATCAAAGGCGCCCCAGGAGTGTTCAACAAACACGAATAGACCCTAACATGGTCCACAGAGACTGACTTAACAGCACCTAGCGATTAAAGATGGAACTAACGGTCTGCCTTCCCTGGACACGGAAGAGGCTGGAGGAAGGGCAATGTGGCAGAGTAGGATACGGATGTACCGATCCCGACTGTGAAAACAAACAAAAAGCATAAGTTGTTGGTCACATGATCATCAAAATGGCAGCGCCCGTGATCTGATTTTCCTGCCCATAATCGTCAGTTGGCAACAGGTGATATAAAAGGAATACCGGTACCCATAAAGTGAACGTCACGTCTGCTTTCTTGAAAGCATTAGTAGTTATAGCCATCAGTCTATCTCGGGTTCGAAATCAAAGAGTAATCCACACTTTTGATGTCTGGAAGTTGTCTCTTGGAAAACTTCCTGGTTCTCTGCCACCATGTTGTTTGTACTGTATCACATGACTACCTCAAAGCAGTCTCGCGCAAAACAGCCGAACGTCCTCTACACCAGGCTCATGTGAAAATGATTCAGGGAAGAGCGAGACTAATCTTGATATTGCATCACTCGTAAAAATAGAAAAAACAACAATGCGCATGCGTAACCATGAATATCCTCCAATTTTTAAGGCAAAATTGTTTTAAGCAACAAAATTGACGAAGCATATAAGAATAACGAAGAGGCGAAACCGAATACTTTCATTATGTGCTCATACTGCATGAATACAGCCATGATTTGAAAGCTAGGTTTTGAGTACAAATGATGTGCAGGTTTCGAGAATAGCAAAAGTGTACCAAAGTTAGTGGCGAGACTTGGCAGCTCCCCAACAACGTGTCACGTCTTGATCAGAATCGCTGATTTAGTGAACACTTTTCCAGGTCCACCTGGCAGGTAATTATAACTGCAAAGACCTGTTCTGCAGAAGTTGGTCTGTCGCGACTCCCAAAGGCTTCAAAGCGGCTTCCGCACCTCCGAGCGCTTATGGCGAGCCAATAGGAGCTGTCAGCGAGTTGACCACTAGGTGTCACTAGGGCCCAATTCATTGCATCTAGCGGACCCAGTCATTATCGATCGAACAGCGATCATAATAGATTTCCTGTACATTTGGTCCGCTAAGACTGTGCTGCCATCTGTTAGCAATATGCGCGGCTGACTGCTCCTATTGTCCGATAACGCCAGAATCTAAGTTTCTGCGTCTAAAAACTTCCAGAAACTACGTTTTTGGACATGTACATTGCGTTTTGGATCCAAAAACTAGGTTTTTGAAAAATCCTTTATTTTGCTGCAAGGCTAAAAACCAGGTTTCTGGGCCAAAAAACATAGTTTTTGCTCAGAAACTAAGTTTTTATCACCAAAGACACACTTACGAGCAAAATCGGTAATTTTTCGTCCGATAACCAAGATTTTGTCCACAAACTAAGTTTCTGCCGGCAAAGACACAGTTAATGTGGAAACACTAAAGTTTAACTGTAAATACAGTTATAACTATGAGTATCATGTAGAAGTTTTTATCAATAAATATGGTCTTTGTCGACAGAAACTAAGTTTTTAGCTCAGCTGACCAAAGGTCAGCGGAGCTATTCATATGTATACTGAGTGGCGTCCGTCCTGTCTGTCTGTCTGTCTGTCTGTAGTCCGTTAAACTGGCACGTTTCACAACCGCCATGCCCAGGGTCATGAAAGTTGGCGGAGCCATAGTCCCTACGGAGGGCTCGAAAAAGAACCAAAAATTTTTGCGATCTGCCCTACATTGTGTCCTCAAGGGAGCATTGTCCGTAAAATGCAAAACTCCAATAACTCAGCCCAGAGGCAATATATCAAACTGAAATTGATAGGGTATGAAGCTTGATTTTTGATACACCATGTGCAATGGCAATTAATTCGAAATTTGTTCTTCAGGGGGCGCTAGGTGACAAAATAGAAAATAGCACTACATGTATTTGAATTTCCCGCGTCAGTTACTTTGGATGCTCTTTTGTTCATGGAATGAGGAATGATGGGAAATGTGGTGGTGCTTGCACAGAGTGAATCGAGATGAAATATACCTATGATCATCAATCGCCTTATGAAATATCATACATGAGTGGTATTTTAGAGTATCATCAATCAATAACTGAAAGTATTTTGCACCAAAACTACACGAGTGGGTTCAAAATATGGCGATATACATGTGTATTAGATTACATGTACATGTATTAGAATATTAGATGGGGATTAGAATATTAGAATATTAAATCACAATGATCGAACCGAGCAATGGCGATCTCGGCTTCATGCACGTCATTCCAAGTCTTCGACTCGGGCCGCTTTCATAGCGTGCTGCCTTAAAAATTGCTAACATTTCACATATTTTGATTATTTGATAGGCCTACATATTTAGTCTGATTGGGACCATTAACGATGAAGGGATATGAGAATATTGGTGCAATCAAGTGATATCGATGGCGGGCACCTCGCTTTTCACGTCTGCCGCTTGGTCTCTTATCGGCTTCATTCGTGATTTCGAGTCTCAGACTCTGGCTGTTTTTGTTTTGTATGACAATAAAAATTCCTTATATTTCACATATTTAGATAGCTTGATACATGTATGTCTTTAGTTTGATTGGGGCCATCAACGACGAAGGGAGAAGGAACTCTGCCCGGGAACTCTTGGTTCCCTAATTATCAGCTGAAGTTGAGGACACACTCTCGATCTCCACAACGCCAACAGCGACAGTCATGGATTTTCTCTTTGTTTTTCAGTTCAGAAACCGAGACGAGACCAATTCTGTCCCGGTCGCGGCTTATCCTTCCTCAAGGAATTAATGTTGAACTGTCAGAGACAGTCAACAACAACATGTTCTATTGAATGGCAAGCTACTATTGAATGGTTGACAGCATCGCCAGATCAGTTAACCATATGCCCTTTCTCACTTCATCCACCGTAGTTACGTTATGGATTGGTTCCCATCGATTAACTCCTTCCCACCCAATGGGTCTCAAAAGATATCTATATCAATTCACGAAGAATTGCAGGCCTATTATCTGGTATTAACCCATTTTCACCAAGTAGGTCTAATACGACATCTATCTCGACTCAAAAGTGATATTGAAACGCCAAAGCCATTGTTCGATGCCACGAAGAGAGCACCGTACCGAAGAAAAGGACAGACGTTCGCCTCGGCGTTTCAGGGGCTTTGCGAAAACTCTATATCAACCCCTTCCCACCCGATGCGAGGTTCCATGGCTTCGAGTCCGGTGGGAAGCTAGTACCGGGTTGAGCCAAAGTAACTATGTTTGGTATCAAACTAAAGCTAATGAAGCGTAGGTTTGAACTGACCTACTTTAATGACCTAGTGACCTACTTAAAGATCAGTTGAGCCAAGGTCGTGATGTTTGGTATCAAACTAAAGGTAATGAAGTGTAGGTTTGAACTGACCTATTTCCATGACCTTCTGACCTACCTAAAGACTAGTTGAGCCAAGGTCGTCATGTTTGGTATCAAACAAAGCTAATGAAGTGTAGGTTTGAACTGACCTATTTCCATGACCCAGTTGAGCCAAGATAGTTATGTTTGGTATCAAACTAAAGGTAACGAAGTGTAGGTTTGAACGGACCTACTTCCATGACCTAGTGACCTACCTAAAGACCAGTGGAGCCAAGGTAGTCTTGTTTGGTATCAAACTGAAGCTAATAAAGTGTAGGTTTGAGCTGACCTACTTCCATGGGTAGTGACCTACTTAAAGACCAATTAAGCCAAGGTATTCATGTTTGGTATCAAACTAAAGGTAATAACGTGTAGGTTTGAACTGAACTACTTCCATGACCTTGTGACCTACTTAAAGACCAATTTCTACCTCTGCCGCTTGGAGTTTATCTATTAAGTTCAGCTTAATAAGGCGTGCTGCCTCTGAGTGCTGGCGATCGATGCATTATGCGAGGGTCCGTGGGTTCGAGTCTGGTAGGCAGCTATGTCTTTCACCTTAGAAACCTGTTATTATTTCATACCCACATTAACCAATGGGGTTTCTTTTGAGTGAGAATAATGTCTGTGTCACTGACGCTGGGGACTGACGTCCTGTCTTTGATTGTTTCATCACCAATGTGTAACACGCCCATTGACAGCTTTTAACTGTAGGAGATGACTAATCACCATGAGGCTAGACTGGTACCCGGTCCTAACTACGTATTTTACATCGGACTTTTGCATATGTTAGGACCGGTCCTGCCTATCGCGTTCGTGAATCTGATTGGTCGGTGCTGGCGCAGGTGATAAGTCTAGGAACCATTATGTTGACATCGTTTGTATTTTGAACCCCTGTGTGATTGGTAGATTTCCTGGGTCAAATGCAGGTCACCTGCTATCTGCATTCCGGTAGGTCAGCCGTATTGAGAATTGAAATAAATTTGCATAATTAACATATATAACTCCCAAGTCCCATCATTGGCAAAATTCCTCCAAAAATGGCGGCCAATACTGGTCCTACCAAACAAGCCACAACTGCAGCGCGCAGGTTGGTAGGATCAGGTACTAGTCTACATGAGGCAATCACCCCCGGTATGCTGAGGCCAGGCACCAACTCGCAGACTCTAATTGTAAGCCCTTCTCAGTGCTGTACACAATGCCATTTTGTTCCACTGTAACACTATTGTTTAATGAGTCTGGCCTGTCTACACGATCAACATTTCCAAAACATTTCAAAAACGTCCAGCTGCAACATTTCCAAAACACCGTTGTTTTCAGTTTGTTGCACAGTGTGGACTGGATCTGCAACTTTTCCAAAAACAATTTGAAAATATGTTTTGAAAATGTTGCAGAGTGTAGACCAGCCACGAAATAGTTTTCAAAATGTTTTGTAGCAGAAATGTTTTGAAAATGTTGATGGTGTAGACAGGGCTTTACGGGTCATGTAGGCCCTTGTACAATATAGCGGATGTGTGCGATGTGATGACCCAAATTGTTTAGTTTCTGAGGATACCCGATTTTTCGTGATTGGATAAAAATTGTGATCTTGTGATTTCAAAAATCAAGTTTGATTCTCTGACCGAAAGCTGTCATCTGTTCCCAGGCTGCGCCTGGGACTTCGTAACCCTATACATTACGCATTGTCGAGCCTCTGTGTGGTAATACCATAAACTAATACGTCCCGTAACCCGGTGTAGCAGTAAAAAGTGTTCCCCTGTAAAATGTGTCCACTTGTTGATTGACGGAATAAGCGGCATGCGTATAGAAACCAATTGTCAGAGATTAGAATGTAACTATAGGATCTTTTGTTCCCCGGACAGTTTTTCCTAGGACATTCTTTCCCTTCACACCGGCGATAGGGGCACTAGGCAACTCTCCGTAATCGAGTGGCTACTGGAGGCGTGAAATGGCCTATACGCATGCGCATGGCTCATCGATTTGCATTGCCGTCTGTGGGGTGCTCGAAACTAAACGGGGATTTCGCGGTGACAATATACATGTAGAGTTATCGCAAAGCCCCCGAAACGCCTACGCGAACGTCTATCTTTTTGTTCGGTGCTCTGTTCGTGGCATCGAACAATGGGTTTGGCATTCGCGTTGGCGTTTCGGGGGCTTTGCGAGAACTCCGTACAACATAAAATAGACCCGTGTCTAAAATAGCGCCGGCGTAGCCCCTTCAAGCTCGCACGGGGATTTCCGACACGGGTTTATTTAGACTCGGTGATTTATAGGTGTAACCGCGAATCCCCGCGGTAAGCACGGGGATTTATGTAGTGTAACCACAGCTATGAAGTTCACATATCAAATAGGTTGAATCCGTTGCCATGGTAACTGGGGTAACGCTTTTTACCACCCACTCTTTCCTCAAACGACCAGAAAGGAAAATGACATTGTTTTTCATGAATGATGAAGATGATTTAAAGTTACAATTAATCACGGCTCAAGCATGGCGCACACGAGCGATTTTTCTAGGCGACTAGCCTTGCGACTACAGGAGCGACTGAACATATTTTTAGTTTTTTTAGTTTTTTTTTACTCGTTTGCGACAAATGCTTTACTGGGAAATCAGTGATGTCGTGGATGACATCACTGATCGACCTCAAAGGTAATTATCGCATGCGACCTAGTAGTCGCATCGGTAGTCGCCCCATTTTAGTCGCTCGTGTGCGCCATGCTTTATTCTCACCACCACGACGACATGTCGCCTTTCAAATGCACTCGGCCCCAGCATGTATCCGACGTCCCGGTCTTCCACAAACTGGCACTTTGGCGGCTCAAAAGCCGTGAACACCACTAGATGGCACTCCACTGGGCTCCAGCCAATCGCCAAGCTTTCTCACTCATAATTGCCGCGGAAATTCCGCGAAACTAAGCGAAATGAGAAGTGCCCGTGCCCGTGCTGCCACCACGCGGTCTTCACGACTGCTAATCTCTAAAAGAGCCAGACGCTGAGTGTGACCCCGGGAGTGTGACATACCGAAGGGGTGAGCCCGTAGCGTCTGGCCAAGCGAAACTACCTTCCAACAGACTTATTTGATGAATCACCAAATGACAACAGGCCAGTGAGTGTCAGTCGCCATATGACGTCACACAAGTCGGCGCGGGGCATAACATGCATTCGTGAGCCAATGCATTAAGCACGCATTGGATCACGAACGCATGTGTACCCTTCCCCCAGCTAATTTCGAGAGACCAGAGGTTAATGAAACTGGAACGCCGTAGAATCAACTGAAGTAAATTACCTTCTTCTGAAACATCTTAGCTGGCGGATACCTCACGGCTTCTTGTTTCTCCATGCATGTCCCCTGCCGGTCAATCATCTGACAGACAAGACTGCCATGTGTCGGAATCATTACGAAGGTTGTACATTTCATGACCTTGAGACAGACGGCAGAACATGAAATAAGTGACTTTTCTTCTTGATGACCCAAAGAAGGTGACCGTAGTCTCCAGCCTCTTACGACAATTTGGTAAATTGCGGTATTTCCAGTGAATTTCATTTTTGAAACTTTCCGAAAGACAGCGGTTGTGGTAGAGCGTTCGCTTATTGCGTAAGAGGTCTCAGGTTTGATACTGGATGGCTACTTCTCATATTTGTGCTTAACCTTGTTTTTGAGAAATTCAAGAAAAACTGGTGTCAATTTACTTTTGTCCGTGAGTGTACGTTCTGCACCGATCAGAGAATGCCGTGGGTGCAACAAATTCTTATCAGCGGTAGACCTGTCTTAACTTCGACATAATGCGTTGATGTTTACGGCTTCGTGTCTCGGCATGATATGAGGAAGAAAAGTATCGTTTTTGAGAACAGATTGATCGCAGGTTATATAAATCGAAGACTTTTTGGTCACCAACAATATATTCAGTCAAGAATTCTTGCTTCAATAGATGAGGTTTATGGTTTTGTTCTGTCTGTTTTCGTGTTGTTTTGGGAGTATTGGTATGAAGTGGAAGTGATTAGGGTATTGATTGACCAATCGATTGACGTTCTGCAACTATTGATAAGCGCACGACGTGCAATTCATCACTGTCCGGTTGGGCAATACTCCGGTTCCGGAATTACATTCAAAGCAAAATTTGGACATATTTTCAGCCACGGTTGAATAAAATACATTTGTACTGAAAAGTTGTTCCCTAGTCTGTTCCATTCTTCTCATTCATGATGAAAACTTCGCAGTTTGAGGAATAGCAACATTTTCAATAGAAAAAGTGCATGGTAACTCAATTACAAATTATGAGCGCCACCCAACGACTGTTGGATGACTTTCAGGCCTTTTGCCTTTTTAGCTCACCTTGTCCTTTGCTCATTCCGCTGTTGCACATGCATTTTGCACATCTGGTAAAATATGATCCCGGAATGTGTTTAAATGTTTTTCGCACGTACACTCTTGCAGGAAAGTAAAAGGACAGCTAGTTTTCCTAAATATCGCAAAAACCATTGGCGCTACAGCAATGGCATTTGAACCCAATCTGTAGCAACATGTTGGGCAAAGAACCATTGGTGTTTTGTCAAAAATCTGTTTTAATTAATTAAGAGAAACAATTTGGAAAATGACTTTTTTCACAATTTTTTAAAAATCGTCCGATTTCAAATTTTCTTTCTTCATTACATTCAACTTGCCTGACTGACCAACATCTGCAACTATTACGTTTTAAAATCTCAAGAGAAAGTGCCTTTTTGACATTTTGCAGTGTAAAATAAATCCCACCCATACAGTCAAGCAGACAACACCTCTGGGACAACCCCTCTTTAAATTATACATGTACCATGTTTACCAGGGAATCTTAGCATCATGACGACAGTGATCAGCAAAACCTGTGGCCTCCCAAGATCGTGTGCAAATATCATTGCTGTAGCTCCAATGGTTTTTGCGATATTTAGGAAAACTTGCTGTCCTTTTACTTTCCTACAAGAGTGTACATGTACATTATTGCATTCGCATGTTCTTGACTGATTTGGCTTTCAAAAATAAATCTTAGCAACCACACGCTTTCTTGAGTCTATCGTTTTGAATGATCGCGGCCAGGTTATTATACGATGCTGACCATCGCTGAAAAGTTGGTAATGATCTTTTACATGAGAAGGAACGTGGAGAACGAACCGTAAGCGCGAATCTGTGTTCTTCACCAGTAACGGCCAAATAGGCTTATACATGGCGGGACAACGCTCCCTGAGGTTAAAATAATACACATCGAATACCGCGCCAACTCTTCGACGTTGATGCGACTCACAGCCGACGCATACTAGGGTTATAAGAGAGGCAAATCGGTTCCCAAGGAGAATTGCCGCTTTACTTCGTGTGAATCCCCGTTTAGTACGTAACACTTTTGTAGAGTTCTGGTACATGTGCTCTTTTTTAAATAAAACAATACTAAAGACACCCGATTTTTCAAAATTAAACACAAGTATATTGCCGTACTCATCAAAATAATAGTTGTTCATCCCCAACGCAATAGGACGACCCCAGCCCTCGCCTTTAAGAAAGCTATACTTTACACCGGGCAGTTCCCTTACTTTTTCTAGTGTCAGATGGAAACCCATGTCTCTGATTCTGTGCACTCTGTAGCGGGATTCAACCCTCACTATTGAATTCTGACGTTCTCGTCCTTTCAGAGCGGGAAAGTATGTTATTTCTAACAATGCAATATCATTTTGAACAATGATTTTCAAACTTCTGAAAACGGACCCGTTTGGACCTGGGGTTCTTTTGAGTTCATCGTATGGTAAATTAAGTTTTCGGCGATTGTGCCCCGTCAGCTCAAAGAAAATGCAGCGCATATCTAGCTTTATGATTTTTACCTTCTCCACGCATATTCCAATCACGCCATTTCCATAATCACCGGCGATGTGCGCAATATTCAATATCTGGTAGTTATAAAGTAGTTTATAACAAGCCTCTTTCCTTGTATACACGTAGACATTCAAAGGATTTCCTAGCATGGTTTGTCTTGCCACATGTATCCCAATGAATGCTTTTGATTTTGTGTGAAAATGCCATTTGGTGTATACTTTGGGAAAATCACCCTTGATTTCAACGCTACTTCTCTCTTTGAAAACGCCGGCCTGCAAGGATATACATGTATGATAAAGGACAAATCCGACCAAATCACCAGGAAAAGGGAAAGGAATTAGAGCAATAAGAAAGTCTGTTGAGGCCTGCAGCACACGTCACCACTTTCGTTGCCCACACAGGTAATTTTCGTGGTCGCCACGAAAATGGCTACGTGTGCTGTGGCCGGCAACGACCCACACGCGAGTCATGTACATGTATGTATTGTTGTCATATCATGTGCAATGCAATGCGTTTACGAGTTAGTCAGACTCTGTCACTTGGAAGCTATCTCTTGATGTGTCTCGATTGAAAGCCTGAGATTGAATACAGTGGCGCCGCTAAACAAGCCGGTAGTCTATCATGTTCTGGAGGTACTTCGAAGGGCGGTTGCACTTCTGCAGACCGTCATACTGTGGCGTTTTTGTTATGCATTTCAGCTTTAAGGATAAGGATTTAGGAGACAAAGGGCCGATTTTTTAAACGATGGCTAAGATAACCATCGGGTTTCATTAACCCTCAGATGACAAACTGTTTGTTAATCGAAGAGAATTTTTCGATTTTATGAATAGTTGATAGCCAAACATTCCAAAAGTCAAAAGGTTTACTTTGGTTAATATACGGTTTGTCAGAAAAGCCGATGGTTAAACCGAGGGTTACCTTAACTATCGTTTAAAAAATCGGCCCAAAGTTCAAACTAGCTGTATACCACCTTTCTCAACCAATGTTGCGTTCCAGTCCCCGCTGGTGCAATACAAGGTGTTATCCCTTCTTGAAATCGACAGACATCATCCGAACTTTTCAAATCAACGATAAAACCTTGACATTCAGTCTGAATCGAACAAAACATACCGCATTGAATGGCAGACCCCCTAGTATGCGACCCCGGGTTTACTGTTTCACTATTGAAATGAAGCTTTAAGAAAAGTACTGCTACGATGGGTAAAGGTGTCATGCCGTCGGTTCGATTACATACAGTGATTAGCTACGGGTAA
The DNA here is from genome assembly GCA_002633025.1 of Notospermus geniculatus. NCBI lineage: Eukaryota > Metazoa > Nemertea > Pilidiophora > Heteronemertea > Lineidae > Notospermus > Notospermus geniculatus. Next base: position 11,581 of record NMRB01003764.1, on the reverse strand, counting down.
TAAAGTTTTCTTTTTAAATCTGATTTTTGTAAATTCTCTCCGAGTGCACCAGGGCCCTCCAACAGAACAATCACAGCTCCCGTTGCTTTGAGACGAGGCTCATTTATGCCAAAGATTCGCAAGTCCGTGATCTTGAGACCAATGGATTGTGACGTATGTATACGTGTACGTCGTACCACATAACACCTGTCGCCAAAGAAAAACCACGAAAGTGGTAAAATCTGAGACACTGAGCGTAACACAATTTTTTTAAAGCTAGTAGCATACCAGGCGATATCACAAGCGATCAACGGCCTGTTTTTAAAAAAGTGCCTTTAATATAATGGTACCAAATGGAACTGACGATATCACCAGGCGATATCACAAGCGATCAACGGCCTGATTTAAAAAGTGCCTTTAAGGTAATGGTACAGGTACCAAATGGAACTGCATTGAAGTTTGGTACTACTAAAGTCACTTTAAGCTAGGAATCAACTGCTTATTTCCTGCTTTGCGACTTGCTTTGCCACCTGCTACATGTACATGTAGCTACATTTGAATACGACCGCAAGGAACTGATACCGGTTGACGACCTGAAATTGATCACATCTGCCATATTGGTCATGTTGGTGGAAATCACATCTAGCTAGTCCACTTCGGCGATCGAGTGCCCAGTTGCAAACAAGTCGCAAAGCAAAATCAGGTTGAAAATCACAGGTGGATTCCCCGCTTTACGAAACAGGTCCCTCTGATCGCCAGCCACCACTGACCATGCGATATCGGTTTTGGCAATTGAGAGGTTAAGAAACCACTCCGTTAACGATAACACTAACGCTAACGCTATTTCTGACGTACATTTGCAATGTAAAAAATAACGTTAGCGTTAGTGTTACCGTTAACGGAGCGATTTCTTAACCTCTCAACTGTTTAATACTGAGCGAGCATCGCTGGCGAGAGGATTCCACGCCTTGTTATAAGGGCACACCTGGCGTCAACAGCCGACTAAGGGTGAGTTTATACTTCGACGCACGACCATCGGCGTCCGACGCGCGATCAAAATCTGGATGCCGACCTAATGGTGTCGGCATACAGATTTTGATCGGGCGTCGGACGCCGATGGTCCTGCGTCGAAGTATAAACTCACCCTTAGCTCGCTGGCGATTTGATCGCTTCCGATATCAGCTGTTGTGCCGCTGGCTTTAGAGTTCAATCACGCAGTGCATGGATTCGCAAAAATGGATCACAGCGGCATTTTGAACGCATTGAACGCTGAACTCCACTTTCGCTATTCCATGCCCTATTCGTCGATACTGGGCCTCTGTCCTGCGAATGAATATGGGCCCTGAAATTTTCATTCCATCTTGTAGCTCAGGTAGTGTTACCTGGGGGTAGGTCACATTTCCAGGTCTGTATATATGTTGCAAGAACCAAGTTACAAGGTGCGACAGATTGGACAGTCAGGCAGAGATACAGACAGACACACACACACACTAGACGGACCGACACAATGGCTGATATTCATAAAAGCTAGCAAATGCTTTTCCTTCAAGTTTTGTAGTACATTGGACCTCGCTGTGCAAATTTTAAGTAAAAGCATTTGCTAACTTTTATGAATACCAGCCAATGACCAAACACAATATGGTTTCCGATAATACTATCGGAAACCATAATAAATTTGAAAAACCACAATCCCTTTGTCAACGATGTACAGTCTTTGACAAAAGTTTATCCCCAACTGATTTACTTGAATATTTCAAATACTACAGGGCCAATTTTTAACGCGGTTTGTTCCAGATGAAAGTACATGTATATCTTGTTGGTCATATTTCTGCATCAAAATATTGGATATCAGTAGATATAGCTCACCTAAAAACGTAGAAGTATGAAGTTTTGGAACTTTTAGCGTAAACTGGTTCAAGTTACATGTAAGCATGTTTTTCAAACTGTCAACATTTTGATATTTTGAAAACTATGCAATATTTCTGCCCAAATAACGCGAAATTTTGTAAACCCATATTCTTAGGTTAGCTTTATCTAATGGCATCAAAGTTTCCTGAAAGGCAGGAAAATCTCAAATTATCAAAATTTTGATAATCCACAAAAAATATGTATACAATATACCGGTAACAAATTTGATTTTTGGTGTTTGTTTCTGGTGAGCTACATGTATTTCACAATTATGATATTTCATACATTTATCCACTATTTTGATGCATGACCAACAAGATATACTTTCATGTGGATCAAACCGTGTTAAAATTGTCCCAGTAGTATTTGAAATATTCAAGGTATCATGTGGAGAGAAACTTTCGTCAAAGACTGTACGTATCAAAGACGTTAATGTTGGAAGTGATCCACGAATGAAACCTCTGAAAACGGAGAACCACAATGCCTCATACGGCAAAGTCAAGTGAAGCTGGTACCTCCAAATTAACCACGTCAGTCTTGATGTCTTACACAGTATGTTAAAAAAACCGTTTATCACTTCGGGATCGTTCACTTGTGTCAATGTGTACATAAAATGAATGAATCCGCAGTGTAAAGCCCGTTGCAGCTCTTCAAAACTCACTTCCTGTAAACGAAATCCGCTCTGTAATATGGGATCGTCCCGCCATAAAAATCAATGTGCATCACAATCCTAACAATGTTAGGATTTGGTTTGACCCCCTCCGCCCCTCCCCCTTATTCCTAACTTAAACACATTGACAAAAATATCCATTATAAACGTAGAGCTTTTATTAATATTGTATAAAAATACAGATCAGGACCCATGTTCCCGAAGCCGTCGTTAGGTTAACGATGTCGTTACGCTATGCATTTTTCCAGTTTTAACGACATCGTTAACCTAACGATGGCTTCGGGAACATGGTTCATGTATCTTTGCTAGGGGTTGTGCTAAGGTGATGAATCAAGCACAGAATCAAAGCATCAGGACCCAGGCCTGCATTCTCCACAGACTGAAATCTCCAGAAATCAAAACATTTAGAACAATCCCTGCTTAAACTACCCCTTTTGTACATGTATTGCTTGTAATATTGTTTTTTTCCGCGCCGTGACCAACGCCACCGAATAAAACAATGCTATACTAAGTATGTTGGAACTATTTCCCAATTTGACATCATCAGCGGAATTCAAGAAATGCAGTGATTTAAAATTGTGAGTACATGTATATCTTTAGGCCCGTATGCACCACTGCGGCTAAAGCCAAAATTGTGCTTAAGTCTAACTTGAGTTGGAACTAAACTTCAACTCGGTATGCACCAACTAAAGCTAAGCTTAAGTCTGGCTTAAACCCCGCAAAACTTAAACCAGGTCGGAGGGCGGTTAAGTTTGGGGTTAACTCGTACACCTCATTTGAAGACGTGCCACCAATATGTCAACATGAAAGTTATGGACGGTGTTGATCGGTTGCACAGGGTGGCATGGGGGAGGGGGTATCCAGAATGAGTAATCCGGGACCGGAATAACCCACTTACCGATGAGGAATTTCACAAACAACGCTTTCGTTTTGCCATGGAGAATACTCTCCAAATCTTGCAGTTGATTGAGCGCGAAATATCTCCAAATTCTGTTAAGAATTTTGCGTTCTATCCCAACTGTGCGCCTTGGACCATATTTCGTGCATCATCAGGTAGGCATTACATAGTCACCGATTATTCTCTGCGAGAGAATTCGTCGCAAAATGAACAGAACGCCAAGCGGTTTGATGCAACGGACGGCGCCAGTTGTACACACACGTTTGCAGTGCCATCAACACCTGCTGACTCGGTCGGAGGATGGCGTGAGTTTCTCCTTGTAGTTAAGTATGCTCAATATTCGGAGCAACGATGTCGGTGATAGTCTTTATCCCCTCCCTCGATAATCGATTCCTCTTCAGAATTTCCGCGACGACAAAAACGTCTATGTGGTCACGGAAAGTGGCGTTCTCGCCGCAACTCCATGCAACTCGGCGAGTTCAAGGGTCCGCTTCACCATTTTTCGAAGACCAGAGTTGATTCACAATGGCGCTGCGGACGTAGCAGTCGTACTCCAGAACTATGGTTCTATTCTTACCCATAGAAGCTTTCTTAACTCTAAGGTTTACCTTCAGCTACATGTATTGTTTGCAGGGCAAAATACAAAGGTTAAACCTTAGAGCTAACGAGGCTTCTACGGGCCTAGAATTAGCACGCGACCTACAACCTTGCTAATGCCCGCTGTACACGGTCCCCCAAGGTTGGATAAAAAAAACTTGGCCAAAAAGATTGATTGTGTACGGCGGGAAATTGGATGAAATATTTTTCGTCAATCACAGATTGAATGACGAATTGATGAAATTTTGCCCTGTAACGCGAACTTGGATATTTATTGAACAAACCTTGCTGAATTAGAGTTTCCTGATTACGAACGTCATATTATGAATGGAGGTTATGCAATTGGACGGGTTTTGTACTGCCATTTTGTGAAAGATTGGATGAAAATGATTGACAGTGTACGGTGGGACCCTCTACATACAAATTTGACCAAAATGATTCACGAAAATGTTTGATGAAAATGATTAATCGTGTACAGCGGGCATAAGCTTAGATTAAGGTTTTATGGATTCATAGAGGTCGAATGAAGCTCATTATCCTGAAGGTTTCAATGCATTTATGGAACTGGCCCTTGCTCTCTTTGTTCTGTTGTTTCCAAGGTCGTATACAATGCAAGTAATCGATAGTACTAAAACAATATTGATTATCTTGGTGAAGCCTGTATATGGTTCTCCGAAACATTGAAAAAACGTTGACATCGAACAATGAACAATGTTGATGAACTGGGGCTGTATGCATAAAACATCTTAATCCTTAACTCAGTTTTTCACTTAAGACCGCTAAGGATTCCTTAGGCTTCCTTTACATTGAAGTATACGGTAATACGAAAGGAGGCCGGTGAACAATGGCTTCACGGTCGTGAATCCTCGGGAAGCCTTTGTTAATCGGTGTTTTCGTATACCGTATACTTCCATGTAACGGAAGCCTTACAGAAGGACATTTCTTAAGTGATATGCATAAAACGTCTTAAGGTAAACCTTAGGGATGTATTTTCCCTCAAGTAAGAAACTTCCTTAAATTCTAAGGATGTCAGTTACAGGCAGTTGTCAATTATGCGACACATCTCAGCCAATCGGAGCGACCATTACAAACAGATTTAATCTAAATTGGTTTGGTAAGTGATTGCGCAATCTTGTCCAGAGAAGGTTTCTTTGTGGCTGAGGAAACTCCTTAAGTTTTTACTGAAAATACCCAACGCCACAAGGCCTAACTCAAGGCCTACATGCATTGAACCATCGTGTATCTACTAGGTCCCTTAAGATAAGGAGTGATTTGAGGGAATTTCCTTACCTTAAGACTGTTTATGCATACCACATAAGAAAAGGGTAATTCTTAGAACAAAACTTAAGAGAAATTCTTTGATTTGAGGGAAATTTTACACTTCAGATGTTTTATGCATACGGCCCCAGGTGCTGTACACTTGTACATACTTTTGTATGAAATAGAGCTTACCGTTCGAATATCTTTTACATTATTAGGTCACGTGCCAGTAATTGACCAATCAGCGCGGGGTTACATGGTAAAAGTAGATCTTTAAAAACCCAGTTTTCTCCATTTATCATAGATAATATCGAGTAAAAGGCACTTAAATATTCTGTTTGACACAGAAATAATTAAGAGAAAAATAATTTTCAACTTTTGGGAAAGTTTGATAGTGATGGTATCATAAGCCTGTCTTCCAGTGGGCTAAGTGTATTACTACGCCGATATGGAGTGGCTGCATTGAAATATCGTGCGAAATTACCCCTCATATTTTCAGTACCCCCAAACCCTGAAATTATCACGGTCAACCCACAACGAAAACTTTATGGTTTGAAGCATTAGGCTAGGGGTATTGTTTGTCCAAACGGTTCCTTCCAACGAAACTCTGGGACCAATCTATGAGCACGGGCATCTCGCCATTTCTAATGGTAAATGCACTGGCCACGCATTACAGGTACGTGACCATATAGCTTCACTGAAAAACTGTGCTTCGTCTAAATGCATGATTCCACAGATTGGGCCACCTAGCGTCAGTAGGAGGGAGGGTAATACGTCACTGATGTAGCCTACCACGGAATGAATTCGTTGACCGAAATTTTGCAAAAATCATCATATCATGAAATGGCGGGACCCTGGAGCGTTTACAACTAAACTTCCCGTTATGGGGGTGGAACTGAGAAACCCAAATGGACACACCAGTCCACGCCGTGAACCATTCGAGAGGTTAAGAAACCACTCCGTTAACGATAACACTAACGCTAACGCTCTTTCTGATGTACATGTACATTTAAATAACGTTAGCGTTAGTGTTACCGTTAACGGAGCGATTTCTTAACCTCTCGATTAATAGCTCCGTTAACACTAATGCTAATGCTATGATGACGTAGGCTACCTTTGCAATGTAAACAGCAATGTTAACGTTAGTGTTACCCTTAGCGGGACGATCTCTAAATAGTATTAGGGAAATGAAGGGATCCGGATATAGCACAGGGGCGGATCTAGGATTTTGGCAACGGGGGGGTTCAGCACCGACAAATGGAACGTTAAGTACATGATGCAGGAAAATGCAATGAAAAAATGATGAGGGGTTATATCCGAAGCCACTTACGGCGCTGCTACTCATGTTAAAGTGTCAAAGCGCGTAGGCGTGGACCGAAGGTCCTTGGCCCGACGGGAGGTCTGGGGGGCCTCCCCCAGGAAAATTTGAAAATCTAGATGCTCTGAGACGCGTTCTGGGGCATTTTTCTGTGAGATTTGTTCCTAAAAACCACGTCCGAAATTAGTGTTTTTATGTCAAATAAGCCAGAAATCATTGACCTATGGTTGCAATGACTCATTTCATGCGGAAGGCACTGAGGGGGGTTACAAAGGGGGCAGAACAGTTGTGCACTATTGGTCATTCAGCAATCGGCCCTGTCCTCCTCAATGCGTTGCTTTGAATGCGAGGGCACTGGTCGCCAAAGAGGATGAGGTCGTTCACACCGACCTCCTGGAGGCGCCCATGGCTCTGGTTACGTCGTGGCACCTGGAGAGTGGGGGTCGGGATTACCTAGACCTTGATTGGATGCTATCAATGCTGTGGGAACACTTTTGTATGCTCCGAACTCTTCGTTAAACCAGAAATGCAGTTTTTAAAAATGGTCACCGTGGCCGCCAAGGGGGGGTATCGAACCCCCTGAACACCCCCCCTAGATCCGCCTATGTAGCATCTGGTGCTCACCAGTCTATCTGGCCTGACGGCCATCTAGCCTGGTTCGAATCCATCACATTTCCCGTTTTTGAGGGGGTGAGAGCCTCAGCCATCATCGGGGCGCGAAGGAAAATCGACGTGCTAATCAAAATCCATGTTACAAATGCGAGCGTGAAGAGCAACGAAACTGTCCAACGGTGATTTGTTTCGCGAGTTCTGATTGGCTCGGAGGCGGGGTCAAGTAGGGGTCAGGTTCATTAATAGTTTATGCATTGACGGAAAAGATGACAGGATTCGGACAAGGCCATTTTGAAATGACGCAATGCATCACGCACGCGTAAATTGCACTGAACACCATGGCGAAACGAAATGGGTTTTGAAAAAGGGATCCGTTATGCCGGCCTCACGCGAAAATTGAAGATAGCAGAAAGATACCGACAAGAAAGACAAGTCAATTGATGTATGGAATGTCGAATTTGACCCAGCCGTTGCGGAGCTATCGTTCATAAACCTCGCACCACTCAAAAGTGGAATGGAGTAGGTGGATATGGCCCTCCAAATCAACGGAAAGCCAACGACGTTGATGGAAAAGTGTGATCGAGAAAGATAACTGACCGATAAAAATATAAGCATCATTTAACTCCATCTCCGCCAGAAAGGGTAAAGAGGTCCCACACACACACAGAAACAGTGTGCTGTTTCCCAGTGTGTTCCAAACAATGGGAGTCGCATAGAAAAATGGCCACACTGAAAAAATATTGCACCGGCATCCCCAGCACCGTCACAAAGATTCACCGAATATACGAGAAAGGCCCGCGACCATAATTTTATAGCGCAACCCCTAACCCAAAACGTTTAAATATATTCATAGCGCTACCCCTGACGCTAACTTTTGAATTCAAAGCGCTACCTGACCCTAACTTTCAAATTCATAGCACTATCCCGGACCCTGAATTGGAATGCAAATAATGGTTACCAGGCAACCATCTTGGAAAATGGACTTTGGCACATATGTCATAAATTCTCAAGCCAGAATGTATTGACCTTGAAATTTTGACCATAATCGTTTGACCCTGGAACTCAAGGCCAATGGAACATTTCGATTTAACATTTGTCATTTGTTTTTCTGGTACGTTCACCGAAGTGAGCACATGGCCCATGGACCATTTCATTGTACACAAAAATATGTTGCCTAAATGCTGACATACCAAATTTAGGATTTGTGGAAAATTATCACGAAAATATTTGAATTTCAAAATATCTAGAAAAAACACAATTTTTTAGAATCCCCAATTTTCATTTCAAATTAGCTTGATATTAATTATTCCCTGATGATTTCTAAGAAATTCCTCGAAAAAAGTTTCCAAAAATCCCTTTTCGTTTTCAAGAAATATCAAAATATCATCAGAAAAACATGCTATATTTTGAGGGCATTTTAAGGCTTTTCTATTGAAGTAAAAAATTATGGAATAATCAGCATGAACTATTGTGTTATCATGATGAGTGACTGTTGACGAGGGAAAAATATGGGAAATATCGAATTTGGCAAACAATTATCAAATTCATAAAAACCGATGATATTCTGATATATTTGGAAAATGAGAAATGATTTTTAAAATGTTTCTTCACAGGAATTGAATTAATAGGATCGACTGGAGAATGATATCACGCTGATTTTAAATTCAGAATTCCGCGTTTTGAAAAATGACTTTTTTCTTGATATACTGTAATCATAAAAAAATAAAATAAACATTGGCTGAAGTTCTAATGATGTATTCCTTAAACCGGTTTTCTGTCTTTACGACATTTTCACTGTAATCATGATATTTTAGTCATATTTTGTCGGAAACCCTCAATGTCGAATGTGATCTGTTTTAACAACATTGATAGGGCATAGCATAACACATGTTGAGGTTGAAACCTTCGATATTAGCTAAGATGTTAGCTGTCTTTTTACTTTTTAACAAGACTGTACATGTATTTGTATATCAGGATCATACTATAGCCGTGGTTACACTACATTGAAATACCCGGGTTTTTTGACACCCGGGTCTAGCCCGGCTGTGAAAAATCCCTCCTGAGCCCCGGTGCCTGTCAACACTACTCAAATTTTGTGACGGGGACCTAAATTAAACCCTCCAAAAACCGTTCGAGCTCGGAGGGGATTATTACACCGCGTTTTTAACAGGTGTGGACAGAAAAAACCCGGGTTCGACACGGGTTTTTTATGTAGTGTAACAAGGGCTTTTGTCAACACTGAGCAGCGCACTATGGAATCCCCAGCAGTGTTTGGACGTTGCTCTGCAAATCATAGTAAAAAAGCATTTACCAACCAGCGATTGTGGCTTTGTTGGTGTACCTTTGTTCAGTCAGGATAAAAATTGATTTTTATCATCTCCAGCCAAGTCGACTCACTAAATTAGATCCAATCAATACTCATTCAAGTTATTGGCATCAATCTCTATGCAATGATTTCCCTTTCAACAGAGGTATAAGAACACCGGTGTATAATACATGTATGTACATCAATGTTTCAAGAGTACCAACCAAGCCTTCGAGTCTTCTGATTGTGAACTAAGCTTCGCTGATTTGTTCCCGATATCACGGATTTCCTTTCCTCGTCGTCACCTGCCATTTGCATATCATTTTCAACTCAAACTGATGTCTGATTTCAGAAGTGCATGGTGCAAACTTTGCGAAAAGGGCACTTCAACCAAGAAAATGGCACTTTTCATCCGCGACATTTCTACTAACGGAATTTGAGAAGCTTGTCAGTTAAAAAGGTCCCTATAACTCCAGTCACCGGCCAATTTAAGCCAGTTTCTAAGGTGATATGACCAAAAGGGACCATGACAGAGGGTCTGGGGGGGTACTAAAACCTAAAAAAGGGCACAGTAGCGCCCCCTTTTTGGGGCATGGCGCGGTGCCACTCAAAAATGGCCTAGATATAACACTGCTTTCACACACGCACAGATGGACGTGTTTTCTGGATGTTAGAAAGGCCGCAAAAATTGACTCAAACTTCTTCGGAAAGTAGCCTAGTGACAATAGACAGCTGAAGAGACCATGACAGTACTGGTAAATGCATTGCGGCGGCCGCTCCGGAAACGGTGCTGTGGAATCTTTGACTCGGCACGAACAGTCCGCTTGAAGGACCTCTGGCTTCGCTTCACAAAAATGGCCAGCAGCGTAACCTAATATAACGTTACATGCACCGGACGAAATCAAGGTACATGTATATTCTTGAAATTTTTCTCCACGAAAGATTCATAATCCATTCATACCGATGATTTGGGACTTTTAGGGGGGGGAGTGTGTTGTGATACGTCACAATGACCTTTGTCTTCCACATGCATATCGCACGATTCCATGATGAAATTAACAGCCATGTAGTGGAGTTAAGAAGATCAGAGTTCGCTATCAACACTACTGCGCAGTGGAATGGTATGGTAGAGTTTTACTGATATATCTTAACTTCAGTCATTTCATTGACAAACAAATTTTATCACCCTGAATACTATCTGAATCGTGCATGGTTGGGGGTAGACCACAGAGTAGTCTCTACGATTTAAGAGACTACTGTCGCCCTCTTGATTCTGGCTGTGATTCGTCGGAATACGTCCAATCAGAATACGAATCTTCTCTGATGACGTATCGGCGGCAGGTATTCCCATTCTCCAAAGAAGCCAAGTTTCCAAGATGGCGTCTGGCGTCCAACATTTCTCGCTTCGAACATTCAGCGAGGTAGTGCAACGAATGTCAGCGAGATAAACACTCAGTGACCTATCCCAGCGATGTTTTGTGTAATTAGCTAAACATCCTGGGGATAGTCCGTTGAAGAAACCACCCTGCTGTCTCATTTCGACTCCAGCTGTAGCTTGCCGTTAGAGCGCTGCACACAGATGTACACGATGTAGGCATGATGTACAGGTCTGCTAACTGATGCGCGCGCATCCTGCCTGGTAGGAATTCCGACCACACTTCCGGTTTCGAGACCCCGACACCAGTTCCTAACGTGCTGCACGGTGGAACTGGATACCGGTTTAGGTTGGGGGCATCAGGCATACGGCAATACGTTGTTTCATTGCTCGTTTCGGCTACAGTTCGTTGCACAATTGACATACATGTACCTTCATCCGCGTACCTTCCGCGTACGTACATCACGCGAAAGGTGAACTTCAATTCAATTCATTGCGTATGGTACGAGAAGGCACGTGTCTCTTGTGCGAGACGTCCGCGAAAATTTAGCTGCAGGAAGCTATTTTGTAGACCACCTTGCAGTCGACATTCGTTCCTCATTTACGACTGCTGTCGCCCTCTAGATTCTGGCTGTGATTCGTCGGAATACGTCCAATCA
>NMRB01003763.1:10203-32204 GCA_002633025.1 Notospermus geniculatus | reverse complement strand
AATACCCGACTACGGCAAGGCGTTTAGTATTCCCGGATCCAGCGGAGAGTTTTCCCACTCCAGTAATCAGCAGACAGGCTTGAGAATGCCGTGATATGATAAAGGGATGAGTCCGAAGATACACTTGAAGTCACGCCTGCCTGTTGCTCGATGCTCTGGACCACGCTTGGTTCCACTACCTCAGCCCATACACAGCTGAGAGCCCTCGGCAATCGTTACGGCAACGTGTTGCAATGTAACAGCAGTTCGCAGTACGCTTTGGAATATTTGAAGTGGATACTGTGGTCTGGTTGGATCCTATACGGAATATCATGCTTTTGGGATATCCCAGGAGGTTACTGTTGGAATTATAGCGTGCCTTCTTTAGAATTAGTCAGTTTATTGTCTCTGGCACTGGGAGTCCGATAGAAGCTTTGGAATTCTTTCCAGGTGATTTTTGACATCACAAAACAGTAAACACCAACCTTGAGCCTATTACCGTATGCTCAAGCGTAACATGGCTCAGTAGGCCCGTGATGGCAGCAAAGGAATATGGGATTTGCCGATGGGTGAGTAAAAATAACTAGATTTCAAAACATATGCAAATATCATGAAAATATAATTACGACCGATTATATTTCAAAAGTGACACTAACGACATGTAGCCCATCCCGAAACACCGGGATTCGAATACAACGAACATCGAAGTACTTTCTCCACTACATCAAGCTGCTACCTCGATCACTTTTTTTCTCTTCACTATAACTGTTGATTCTATCATGCCGCGGCCTGACTGGCCACCCCGTCATCTCGCTTCCCGTGCGGCCGCCATCTTTGTTTTTCTTTGGCACTCAAATGAGGCCGAGGCTTGCAAGATGAGAGAAAGGTGACAACATCTCCATAGAGATATGAACCTTCATCTTTCAAGGTATTTTTGATGTGCAGAATCAAAATATTTTTGACTTGGTCGCAGTTTATTTGCAACTTTTGCCTGTTGGATTTCTGCGTCTTCGCCGAGTTTCAACATTTTGTCTTGAGGTGGAATCTTCTGGGAATCCTTATCGCTGACGTCATAAGTAAGTGATTGACCAGCACGACCAAGTCTAAAGTGTTTTGATTGTCTTAATGTTGTACCAAGTCCTCGTCAGTGTCGTTGTCTTATATTTAGGGTGTTCTAAACACCTATACGTACATTAACCTTTCAAGGGTTGGTCCCAGCGGGTGTTCGAAAACCAAAGAAAAACGGCACCGCCCTTCTGTACGCTATCAGTGGATAATGGTTTCGGTTCGAAAACCCATCTCTCTTCCGCGTTGCCGACATTTTGGCTGCAGTGAATAGTCGACAGTCGACGAAAGCTTCAGATTTTTTCAGTATTCAAGCTTCACACTCTAACCCAAGACCTCCTGGGGCCATTTTGGGCTCTCATGAGACCACTGAAGTGTGATTCATGTGCATGTGATGACTGTGTGATGAACCTGGCAAAATTAGTCAGAAGCATGTGAGCACCTCTGGGCACTTCTTTATCAGGGAACCCTGGCGTCGAAGGAATTCGAACAGGCGTTTGCCTCGGTTCCGATTGCGAGCTTGGCGATAACAATGGCTCAAGGCTTTCGGCTGTGTTGATTTCATGAGATGATAGCCAGCAGTTTGATATGCACTGAGGTACAGTATGAGGTACAGTCTATAAGAAGTTGTACATAACAGGTACCATAAGTGCATTTGTACACAAAACATGCGGTCTTCTACGAGCTCGTCTATTTGAGATTTTGATCGAACAGTGACAGAATGCCCATCATCAAGTGGTACATGTACCTTGTGCTTCATGATGGGCCTAGTTCCAGTTATACGACTCCATCAGCCGACCTGGCCCGATATCTTGTGCATTAGCGCAAAGGACCAATGAGTGCGCCAATCATCATTTCGCACAAACAAAAAAATGTCGTCGTTAATACAACACTGGAAACCAGAGGTTGCGAACCTATTCTCATTTCAATGACAAAAAATCCAATGTTATACAGACGATGAGGTATTCCCAATGGAAAATCAATAAAATCTGTCGCCTGGATAAGCTGTTACAATCCAGGCCCACATCTTCAAATTGAATTGAATATAAAATCGAATTAAAACTCATTTCTCATGTATTCAACAGTAATCTGTTATCAAATGTCATCGACAGTTTATCCCAGCTGCTTCATAATGCTATTATGATGACTTAGTAACACAGTGTATTTAGTAATACAAATATATCTCCCGATAATGACCAAATGGGTCCATCATTGAGGAGAAGAGATGTGCATGATTGATTGCCGACAGTCGAGGCCAGAAGTCCTATCAGATCCTTGCTCCTTCAACCCCTTCTTGGGTTCCTCGAAAAGAAGACATCTACCGTGACAGAGGTACTGTATTGAGTGCTGGGACAGAATTTATTTCGTTGCAAACCAAGTGAAAATCCCAAGATGGTTCCCCGTCGCATTTTCTGAAATCCCCCCCCCCCGGCAGTTTCGTCTCGTTGGTTGAGTGAAAGAAAGTATTATGAGTATTAATACCCTATCTGTTGATGGTAAAATTACACATTTACAGTTGTCAATTTCAAACGACTCACTTCCAACCTTGTCTTTTATTGCGATCAGTAGACCGCAGGTTGTGACATCATTCAAGTTGCACAGGTGACTGAATGACACGACACAAATTTCAGCCTTGTGTAACAGCATTACGTATGTCTGCCAAAGAACTTTGGCATTCAGCATTATGTATTGAAGTATTGACATGTAACAGCATTATGTAGTAAGTACTCTGCGTATGTAACAGCATTATGTACTAAAGTATTCTGCATATGTGTAACAGCATTATGTACTAAAGTACTCTGCAATCACAGTGAAAGTCACCTCATGTACAGTATCTGCATGCGGTTCTTCTTGAGCTATAGATGAACATTGGAACGACTGAGAAGAAGGTGCCTTTAATTTAGTTTGATGAATGCTGCCAAGTAAAAACTCCAAGTAAAATGCCTCCCGGGGCGGTTGTATATTATTCTTGTCAATATATCAGGGAGTATCGATAGATAGCTGATGGAAAAATGACGGTGTAATTCGGATGGGATTTTCTCTTTGCCAAACGGATGCCAAGAACCATGCTACCAAAGCTCAACTCTGGAAAAGTACGCTTGATTTATGGTCAAGTTCTTGACAGAAAATTATTGATTCAGTTGATATTCGACATTTTCGGTGAGGAATCACCAGTCATTTGGGAATGAAATCGTACTGTAAGCGAGTAGCAATGAAGTATTCTAGTGTAGACGTTTCTTATCCTTTTATTTACTATCTTTTAGAATGAGCTTGAAGGAGCCCAAATCGAACGATACTGATATTCACCCCGAACGTAGTCGACCTATGAGATCCATAAAATATGGAAATACAAGTTTTTTTTAGATCATTTAAGACCATTTTTGTCGACATGAACAAAATGTACTGCATCATGAAATGATTTTCACATCCAGTTTGCCCAGCAGGAAGAAATCTACTCAACTCTCTTTTTCACCTTATATATGCACAACTGCCGACTTTGATATTGGGTTTTGAGATGATATTGGGCATTTATACTTTCATTTGAAGTTGATAGTCAACATGTCTGAAACTGCTTCGGCCAAACATTGTGTAAATATTTGGCATCGTGTGAAATACGATGTAGAAGTACATGTACAGATAAGATACATGCAAGTGTCAGTGCATTTTTCGCAGGGGCAGTATGGCCGACGAAGTAACATTCAGTGCATTGATATTGAAAACTTTGAAAGCTGCAGAATTCTTTTACACCAACTCGCAGACGAGGCTCGGTGCTGGAACGGCTGTGGTTCCTGGGATGGCTTTCCCTGCTTGTTGGTATCGGGGATGTACACAAAAATACAGCCATAAAACAGGACAAAGGAAAACAGTCTTTGGTACGCCTCGAAAAATTATTACAACAAATGTACCAACGTCTACCAAAATATGTATGTGGCTCAGGCATTTCTACAGTAGAGAAATCGAAATTTTATTTTAAATAGAATAGGCCTATAGAATCCGTCGTTGCGAAATATTACGTAGCTCCAGCAGTATGGCTGTACCACTACCATCAGTGCATCGACGAGGCCACACCTTCGCTGCCGTTTACATCATGGACTTCTAATTCGGGGTGAAACATCGGGTCCTTATATACCCCGACAAAATGACTCCGAATAAATCATGATCATGCTAGACAATTCAAACGCTCCGAATCTTCAGGCTTCATTCCTTTTCATACACGAGGTACTGGTAGGCCCACTTTCCGATTTCTCATTGGTAGATGAGTTTCACGAGCGACCATTTTTCTTGTTGCTTTGAAAGTACCAAGCAATTTAGTGTTGCACATGCGCATTTGTACCGTGATTTCGTCATGTGGGAAGGGTGAATACATTTTTCAATGAAATTTTTCCACCCGATCAGAGACCGAGTTCGTACATGTGCCGTGACTGTTCGAATCGCTGAAACTAAGGCAAATATCCAAGATGTCTGAGGTTACCACGACTGGCTACCCACTGTAGAGGTGATTTTTCTTCGAGTTCAACGGTAAGAAGTTTTACTGAGATTTCGAACACGATGCTCACCTGCATTTACGTATTAGTTGCATCACCAGCTTAATGAATACGGCACGGAAATGTCTCCCGCTCAAACAATATAGAAGGAAGTTGATTGCATGGTTTAAATAGAGCATAGCTCTGGTGACCACCAAAATAAGTAGGCCCAGGGCCGCATGTCGAGCTGTTGCTATGTCGTTTTGGTCTTCTACGGGCTTGGACAACTCCGGAAAATATTTGCCCATTGTCATGGTGACAATTCTACCTGGCAAAGTGAGAAGGATGAAGACCACACTGACGAACACGAGCATAACTGTGACATTTCTGACCTGAGAATCATTCTGGGTCTGATCATCACGCTTTCTTTGCATATTTCGTTTGTTGTGGAGTAGTGTGGATACTATGATGACGTTACATATCATGATCCCAGAGAACGGTATACCAACATACATCAGCAACATTATCATGGTCCATTCATGGTAGTAGAAGTAACGGTATGCACCGGTACCATCGCGCCGACCTGCATTACAGATTCCATTGTCGCCGATTTGAAACATAATGAGGATGTGACTCGTGAGGATGGCAAGAACAAACAAGAGAATAAACACGGTGGTGTAAGTAGACTTCTTGGAAAAAATGAGCCGAGCTTTCATAGGGAACAGGACACATACGGACCTTTCGATCGTAAGCAGGAAGACATTCCAGGATGAAAACAGCGAACTTAGCTCCATCATGAAGATAGAAACTTTACATATTGTATCGGATATGTTTCGTACGTGGGTATTATGGGCAGCGACTAGTGTGAAATTAATACACCCGAAGTACAGCATGGCCAGGTCGGCAAACGCAAGAGACACCAAGATGATACGGGTGGAAATATTCCCAATGTTTCCAGAGCACACTACAATGACTGTCAGAATGTTAAAAATTGTACCTGCTGCTATGGTGAAGGGTGCGAAATAGGCGACGATGAAGTAGACCAGGTGGATTTCCCAGTAGCCAAGACCTTCGAAAAATCTGTAGTCTCTGTACCAAAGGACGAGATTATTACTTGGGGAAACGGACTGTTCCATGATTTGATAAACCCGTCGAGTACCACACGGCAGTGAACAGATACAGGAACTGTACACACACACGACTTTAGAACTGAGTATATATTTTTCGCCTATGGTTATGATCCGGTGGAGTCATTTGATATTAGATATCTATATTATTACTTGTAATTGAGGACCAAACTGAACGTATTAAAGGATACATCCGGGGGCTACATATAATACGTACGTTCAGTTAGCCCGAGGGCTATTTTTCTACTTTTTTCACCAGTTGGATTTTATTTAGCCTGTCCGACTTCACCTGTTGCATTGTCCCTCGTCAACCAGAGCAGTGTCTTTTGTGATTCCTCATTGTACCTCAATGATTACTTTTCCACTTCAAAAGAAGTTACTCGCCAAAAATCGCTGTTAGGCCTATGTGAATGGCTAGAACAAACGTGCTCTGTTTTTTTCCGTTCGCTAACTCCCATTGGTCGAATATGACCTCTCACCCTCAATCTGCATAACACAATGGAACTGATAGAATCTGCGTTGATCTCGTAACCTATTTCCTAGTTCCTTATTTACAGTATATTAAAATAAGGAACTAGGAACTAGGAATTAGGAAATAACTTCACAGACCTGTTGATCTCGCCGGACAATCGGAAATTGCCGAGGGTAAAATTTCTACCCTGCACTACGATCCTGCATACAGCATACCCAACCCCAGGCACCCCTGTCATTCCAAATCTGATAGTACATAGCCTGCATAGGATAAATCCTAGGTTCCATACTCGTACTTCAGAACATGTAGGACGTTACTTACGTATGGGGTTACCTTCTCTAGGCAATTCATTAATTACTTGAGCTTAACGAACTGTTCGAACGTACAACATCAATATGCCATTTACAGCTTCGTATTAACGTTTCGCACTATAAACGTATATTACAATAATGGATGACTTGTACATACATGCCTGTCTCTCTTGTTTTCTCTCTTTCTGCGCTATAAGTCGGATGACTTCTAACCCACAATCATCGATTGTATAATGGACATCTTGTACAGCAAGACATGCAAGATCTCAGACATGCTGGTCATGTCAGCCTCGGCAATGTATCATTTTCAGCTTATCCCACACAAAGCCCCCGATGTCTTAACAAGCATTGCTGATGATAGATATGCGACATTAAATGCTCCCAGGGGCAGCATTAGCAAGCGAATTAAAATATCAAGACCTAATGTCTCGTTATGAGCCCGTTGTACCAGTGGTACGCATAAAATTCGATTCCACAATGCCGCCTCAAATGATGGTGTAACTGAATAACATAAAAAAATGAGCATGTACAGCTTGCGTAGGTGGAGCCCACTTGAATCTGCACCGCCTGTTGTACCCATATCCAAAAAACAGCACAAAAACGACACACAGTATACATGTACAATAAATCGGAAAGTCGTCCGAATATTTCGCAAATTTTCGACCCCAATCGGGGTCTTCCTCAGGCGCTATGTAGAAGAGATCCCAGAGGTGAAACCTGTTGTAGCCGGTGCCTTTCTGAAAAGTCCTTCAATGTGATTGCTATTGCATGGCATGCCTACCGGGATAATAGGCTATAGTGACAACGAGAAGCATCGAAAACCCAAAGGATGGTCCTCAACAAGCAATTTCCCGCCGTTTGCCGCTGAGACGATAAAGCGGTTCTGTCATTTCGCGGGGTGGGGGGTCGGATTGTAACATCGAAGTTGTTTTGCCGTTCTCTAGGCTGGCAAGTCAAAGTGTAGAAGCATCATGACGGCACATGTCATGACGGAACCTGTGTGACATGTGTAGTTATTTCGGCGACGGCCTTAACTCCTATCTGCATGGTCAAATTGGGAAAAGGTTAAGTGTTATATTAAAAGTGGATCTAGTCATTGAGGCTGTTGGAGAACAGCGAATTTGGAGAACAGGAACTGACTATTCATTTAGTCGTGTCCATTTATGTCCATCTGGTCAATGGCACTAGACAAGAACAGCTGATAGTCGCCTATTACTTGGGGACAAAGCTGGCTATATATCTCATTTGTGCTGTCTGACCGACAATGATGTTGTGACATCTTAACGCTGCTGTAGACGCCAGATGGTGGACACGATGGCATACAGATGATGTTGATGGTCGTGTCTGAAAGAATCACCAGTTGAAACAGGAACGTACGTACACGTACAGAAATGTACGTAGATGTACATCTACATGTACATCCATATATCGAAAAGAATATGGGTTCAACACGGTATCCTGTTCAGTTAAAAACAAAATATTTTGCATACCGCCATGTAAACACACTTTTTGAGTATTGTGTTTGGTACTTTCAAACATGTTGATACCTACCTGATACGAGTAAACAGCCACTTATCCGTTGTTAGCAGCTAGTGTAAAGTTAGACTCGCGTTGGTGGTTTTGACTGTCGATTTCGAGGTCGAAACCAGTTTTCAAAACGACGTTTCTCGTGGGACATCTAACTTTCACTATCATTTTTGTCGTTTGCAGCTGTACAGTTTGCCGTCTTTTGTAGTGTCAAGTCAAAACATTATATCGTGATATCGCGGACTGTTTTATCACGCGAGGCCAGATGATTGGCTGCCTGTGTTACATCAGTGTACATAACCATTTTCTACCAGCCTTGCTGTGACAGGCTATGTTTTATCCAGTAAAAAAAGGAAGATGAATTCCTACGGTGTACATCTATTTGTTTCATTCTTGTTGAAGTCGCAGCCATTGCCGTAGCAATTGCTGATAGACCAGCAAATAGTGCAGGAACATTGGTTAGCAATAGGAAAGTTGATGTGTGCCTGCAATGGCGAACTGGTAAATGCATATCGAATGAAACCATGAAAAGAGTGATTAAGACTCGTGGAAGTCATGATTTACCACAGAATACGGAGATTGGAAAGCAAAAAAACCCGCACACCCCATACCATCACCGTCGACTCTTTTCCCTGATTTGATTTCAAAACTGCTGTTTTTGCATTTCGCACGAAATGATGCAGAATACTGTTATAGCGATTTCGCCTGGAGGTCTGATCACACACTGGGGAGTTTTACTATTTCATTTGCTAAGAGCATATCACTCTACACCATATGTTCTCTCAACTCCTGAAAGGAGCCCCAGGAGTGGAATAGCCCGGCCTGATTTCTACTGTACATTAAGTAACACCCTAACTAAAGGTAAAGGCGTAATGCAGTGGCGCACAAGGACGCGTGGTTTGGATACGAATCGGGCAACCGAGCGAAGCTTCGAAATCACGCCCGTGAGAAAACTGACCAAAAGACCATCAACGTACCATACGGTCGCAGCATAAAACCTGGTGAAAATCGCCATGCATTTCCTTCCCGAAACAACGAAGGCAAAGCGCACACAGAACTACGCACTGCAAAAACTGGAACGACAGTTCAGCGGTTATATCCGTGTTATCGCTGTGCTTGGCATGTTTGTTGCTTCAAGATTACCATTGATTACTCGATATCCAACTGAAAATTTATGGTGCGGAAGCTGCTGTGTACCATGCAACATTCATAGCCGGATCGGCGGCTTCCTTTAGCTTACTCAGCGGGGTAGGACTGTACACCATACACGCCAACCTACCATCATCATATACACCCAGCTTTACTAATTCATTCTCCTTTAGCTTTAACCCATATTTACCACGATTCGGTATCAAGAGAAGCTCGCGTAACATCCAACATTCATCCACAAATGCAGCCTTGTAGAATTTAACTGGGCTTGGCCCGGGGTTTCGCTTCTTGAGGGCGAAATAGACACTGGACGTATCGCAGCACACGTCTACGATGTAGTAGCCCTCCACTGGTGGAAGTATTGGAGGCTTCTTTGCCAAATAGTGGTGCAGCTGCCCCTGTGACGCATGTCGGCCAAGAAGATTTTCGTTAACCTTCTGTGAGACCTCGAACGTAAAAGCAGCTATTTCTTTGCCTCTATCATCATGGGCGACGATAAGGTCGACAGACTTCAAACAGTGAATTCTTAAACTTTGTAAGTCAAATGATGCTAGGGTGCTACCTAAAATCAAGGGGCCTACAATCGGGCAAGAACTGCCTATTTTCACTATATGTATCTGAAAATGTAAATCGTACAGGCTCTTGCTGAGTAAAACGTAGTTCCCATTTTTGGTAGTTGTCATGGTGATAACATCCGGGACACTGACGTCGTTCGTTTTCGGGTTTGAAATTTGTATCCGCGGCGACAAGTTATCGTAATCTAATTCAAATGTTTTGATAGGGGAGTACCAGCCATTTGACTTGCCAAGGACGTCGATGCGGCCGTCCAGTCCGATGATATCAATCGCATGTTGCACAGGAATTCTTGTCGTTCCGTACAAGTTGTTCCAAATGTGTAAAGTGTCCATGAATTCCGATTTGTAGGAACTCTTTCCAAGGAAGGCAAGCCAAACACCACATCTACACGATACACCTACAGCCCTGTCAAGTCTATAACAGGCTTCAATAGTCTGCTGGCACTCATAGTCCAAAATCTGAGGTTTACCTCCCGGTTGGCCCATCGGTTTATTAACCAGAAATCCCACTCCGCTACTTAAATCTGGAGCAGCCCGCGTGAACTCCGGCACAAAGAGAGCCTTCATTTCTCGAATACACGCCTGAGCCTTTTTCTCTACCAGAAGGAAATCATCTTTCATGACCATGGCAGCTTTCAAATCTTCTGCACTGGTGATATTCTTTTGAAGCATCTCATCGCCGCGTTGTATGACTTCTTTTAGCCTCTCGCTTGTCAGCGTGGCAGTAAAGTTGTTCAGTAAGTTGGAATATTTGGCCACATCGGACAGTAGATCATCTTTGCTTTTATCAAGTTCTTTCTTTAGTCCATCTGCATGGCTGATGATCTGAGAAGCTAAGAGTGGCTCGGCTACTCGAGCGGCCCTCAGTTCATCTTCAAGTTTAAGTATATCTGTCAACGGTGTGTGCAAAGATGTCATGATTTCGCTGATATCTTCTTTCAGGTCGCTGAGGTTGATTAAGTCGTGTCTTTCGTGGTCAAGATCGGAGCAAATCTCGCAGATCGGCTGGTCGCACGTCTTACATAGAAACTTAATACCTCTGCCACCGTGTTTTATACAAGTGGACGCCTTCCCTTTTGCTCGGACCAATGGCCTAGTCTTATGGTGACTAAAATGTCGCTGCTTTAAGTGCGATGTTTCACATTCGTTGCAGAGCAGGAGATTTTCACAGTTGATGCACGTGTACCGTGCACGTCTCTTGTTGCTTCTGTATTGACAAAGCACACACCAAGCATTGCTCGTCCCTTGAGCCATACCGTTTGCCGCCGATTCCTCCATGTCTGAAATTTGCTTCGAAACCGAATTAGAAGCTTGAGTTTGTATAGATTCGTGCGTTTCTGAAATAGACGTCGGCGATCCAAGCAGCTCTAAGATTTCTAAAGAACATTGAACGTTACAGGTTGGGCAAACAACTGTATCAAATGACTCCGTCTGTTCGTGGATATGATCGTTGAGGCAACCAGCACAAAATGAGTGTCCACATGTAGGCAGCGACTTAGGTGACGTTACATCGTGTAGGCAAAAGGCACAGATTTCATCGCACACGGAAATACAGGCCACATCATCGTCCTGAAATGCAGAATATGGTAACTACATGGGCAGAAAAGCCAAGAAATTGGGTCTGAAGTTACCATTTGGAGAAATGATAGTCATATGTTCATTTCTAAGCACCAGCGGCACAATAGTGTTAAATCCCAGTAGGCCTACTCTATAATAGAAAGACAATAGAAATCCTGTCAAGTATGGCCAACTTTTCGAACCTAGTCTGACGGGTTTAAGTAGTGTGAGCTTGGGTTCTAAAACTACACGTAATTTTACAATGACGAGTGGTGGACCGTGTTTCACTTACCTCCATTGGTGTGGATTGAACAAAGGCTGTTCTTGGACGAGATCGTTATGAATCTCCGTCTATCATATCCATACATCCTAGAGGCAGAGCACCATTGTGTGCACAGGGTTTCCTCAGACTACATTTGCCGTTATCTGTACCAAGTCAACACAGAGCTTAGCCATGCCAACAACATGTAAACAAACCTAAACACGCCATGTTGTCATTAAGGTGATGGATAACAACGGTCGTTAAACAAAGGACGTAATGGATTCAACTAATTTTCTGATGGGACACAATCAGTCAACTGAAACCTTCAATCAGGCGCGATATTGTAAAATTCACGATCATATTTTCTGTTTCCGCCTCATTCAAGCCTTATGGTGAAGACATTGACGTTCGGCAAAATAGGGAAGAGTTGTCTACACATATTTTCAAGAAATCTGCAGCTTCAATTCATGTACATCTGGAATATTTATTGTGGTTCGACATCCAGCCACAGAAATTCCATTTGTAATATCTGACATCCGTTCGTATTGTTTAGAAAAATCAATTGACGAAGACTAGAAGGGCATGAAACTCTTTCCAGACTGGCCGGGTTCAGCGATAACACGCACCATCGATGAACGCATGCAAACTCTTCTAATTTACCTCGGTGTTGTTGCTGACTTTCTACCATCTTTGGCGTAGCCACTATGTCGTCTAGACATCAAGATAATGTTTGTATACTGGACGCTTCAGAATATCAAATAATACATCGGATGGCCGTAATGTATGAAAAAGGAGCATTACTATCAACTTGGAGTGGGAAAAGACTACTTCGTGTTCTTTTGGTGGATGAAAATTCTCATTGCTTTCCAGAAGATCGCTATTACACGTTTGAGTATAAGATAATTGGCACATTTTTTGGACGTAATAACAACTTTTTTCATACACCAAATCCCAGTGTAGAACGCTAAAATAAAGATGTTATTTTGTACGCCATACAATTATACGAGACATTTCATGAATTTCTGGCCTTGAAAGTCTGAAATGGCGTATCGATGGACTATTTTCCAAGTATTTACATAACCAAATCCTGCCTTCAGAGTATCCCTAGCCATACCAGTTCCTTGATGACATCCACAGAAGCCCCATTCTTGTGGTCGTATATCCGCTTTGTAAACAAACATCGACAGTAACTGGCATAACGGGACAATTTGGCATCAAATTGCTCATCAAAGGTTCCTGTGGTCATCAGTTTATCCTAATTCGCTCCTGGATCGATGTATCGATTCCTATGTCCGCTCTGCTTCAGCGGCAGTGGACAGTACTTTCAGACAGCCAATGGTGGCAAAGGAGGCTGGGTTCAGGGCGTAACGACAGGGCATTAAGGTCATTAATGTACAAGACAAGGGTGGAAGAGATTCTCATGACTTCGCAATTTGTAACATGTACATTAAACATGCACAAGGTCCCCAATGTTCGCAGCTTCATTTCTAAATGGTAATTATCATTAACGCTGTGACTCATTGCTGACAAGACGTTTTCTTTAACATCGCGCCCCGGTGGTAATTTGCAAGCAGTCATTAATCACCGTCTTCTGCATGGTACCAACTACATGGAATTTAGGAGACGGTGTTCTTGATTCCGAGGCCTAGGCCCTATGGTATATACAAACAGATAAGACGGCGAGTGTGCCTACCGCAAGTTGAAGCATGTACGGAGTGATACACCCAACCATGAAAACGGCAACCACATCTCAAATCTCCTATCAGCCCAAACATAAACCCACGAGCTCAGTAAGAGCCAATAGGTGTGTTAATTCCACCTGTTTATGGCCATGAACTCTCGAAGGGCCCATTATCGGATATAAAATTGCCATAAACTATGCAAGAGTAATACCTGCATCCACAAGCCCAAGGCTGCTGCTGGCTTCATTAGCGTCGTTCACCATCGGGAAGTTCATAATTTCAATAGGGAGTTTAAGAAATCAAACGATAAACGTTAACTTTACGACAACGTTATTTTTCATACTGCGAATTCACCAGATTACATACTGCAATTTCGGTACAAAAAATAACGTTGTCGTAAAGTTCACGTTTATCGTTTGATTTCTTAAACTCCCTAATAGCTCGACTGCACATTATCAACGTATCATGTATGGCCAAGTTTGCAAGATGTATGGATAGCTCGATACTTCAACGAACTGTCTTCCTAATAGTTTCAGTAAAGAACGTTCAATAGCCTATATATTAGATGTTGGTATTTCTGTGGTATTCCTGTCTTCCTTTCCATCAAATTAGCCACTCATATTCAACACAACACTTTGGTCATCTCCGTCTGGTCTTTGGTAATTCAGGGATTTATTTCCTGGCTCCCGATAGATGCAAATGGTGAAACAGGAGCTTTTTTCTACTAACACCGTTATATATCTACTTCTTACATTAGTCGAACATTTCCACATTATAGTGAATGTGATAACAGACTGTGTTATTCAATTGGAATTCGGCACTCAGTACTACGGTACTTGATCGTTGAATTGCCCTTGATCGTTGAAGACCCCATGCTTCTAAAGGTTTCATCAGATGAAACATCAGATGAAACAACGGACGCCGACTTTCTTGCTTAAGTCCAAAAGTCATTTCTTTCAGCACGTTCCTACGAGCACGACGAGCTCATGAAGAGAAGTGACTGGCAAACTAAATGAAGCTGGTGTCGTCAACTGGAATCCTGAAACTGCCTCAGAGTTTGCATCAGGCCACAGTGATGATAGTTATGCGAAACTGTGTATGAAACTGCTCACAGCCGTACATCACACGACAGCGTTACTCTTCTAATTTCTTTTGCCGAATTTCTCTCTTGCAGCATTCCCTTGGTTGCCGGAGTTACAGTCGCAGCTCTCATCATCATAGTCCTAGTAGCACTTATCATGTGCTGCTGTTGTAGTAGTTGCGTAATGTACAGAAAAAGGGATAACAAACCAAATAAAGAAGAAAGCGGTAAGTTGGATTACTTTTTAGAAAAATAAAACGCAGCAAAAGGTATGTAGTTAAAACAGGAACTGAGACCTGATCGATCAATGACAGCGATAACACACTCTGCTTCCCAAATGACAAAAATATACCAATTCTCGCGTTATTTCTCCATCAATCTCGCGAGGCTTGACAATCTTGTTAGTGACTTCCGGTCACGGGGACACTGTGTTTCACGTTGAAAGTGTGGTAACGTCTCACACCCGCGGTTAGAAATGCCTACTTGCACTTTCAGTTTGAGATGCAAGGCGTTAAGATCTTTTAACATGGATCATTTTTAATATCCCTTCCACAGATGACGAAGTGACCTTATGACAAAGCACGGACCAAATATTTCCCCTGGCTTACGCCACAGATAATTTCACGTACGTCGTCTGCTCCGTAGCCCCATTAAATCTCCGAAAATCCTTCGCGTCCAGATTCCCTCGCATTTGTTCTAGTATCTGTAGATGTAGATATCGGTCATCATGGTTTATGGTCACAGGTTTCTCATCTCTTAATGCATGTGGTGTCGGGCAGTCTTCCGTTACGTTGTTCAAAAAAGCCATCGAGTAACATTGTTAGGCCAGGGTGGGGTAAGAAAAAGGAGCCTATTCGTGTACATGTAGGACTCCATGTGGTTGTCGATTTCGAAGTTCGATTCGGTGGCATTTATCCTAGACAATTGACGCCTTTTACCCCCTTAGGTAACATCTCCTACTTGGTTTTCCAATCATCCGCTCTTCTGCTCGCAGTCTCCCTCAAATTTTCACTCCCACTTTCTTGGCCCTAAGGATTTTTTAACAGCTGCATGGCTGGGGGTTGTGTAGACTACAAATGGCGAACTCGATCTGTTGTGCAATGATGTACAGTCATGACAGTATTGATACAGCGAATATAGCGCTATAGGTATTTCTTATTTGGTGTGAGTTCGAACGTTTTGTGAGTTCCTCAGCCTCAGTGTACTACGATGTCTTCTCCTGGAGCTGTACCAGATACATGTACTTCTACTGCGAACAACGAATTGTAACGCTTGCTTGATCAACGGATCTCTAGTCTCATTGGTCTATTCCAATTAAAGCAGGCTTCGTTTCATGGTGTACACGGCGTGGTACTCCATCCCACCGGAATGGTCACCGGAATGCTGAAAACATTGGGGAGGTTTCGAAATCAAACGATAAACTAAAACTTTACGACAACGTTATTTTTCATACTACACATTAGCCAGATTTTGCATTGCATTTTCGGTACAAAATAAAGTTGTCGTTAACGTTTACGTTTATCGTTTGATTTCGAAACCTCCCTATTTACATCAAGTTACCATCATCTTTTCTTTTTTAGGACCAAACCCCACGACCAGCCTATTATCGTCCACCACAGCCAACGGATATACTGTCACATACACAGTGTGTCAACCAGATATGCACGGGAGTCCAGCAAACCAACAGAGACCGCTTCTGGCTGGTAGGGAGACTATTCACAATCATATAGGCTATTTAGAACCAGAAATCCATATTACTACAGTCTAGGACTAGCGCTGCGCAATAACAAAATGATAGTAAGCACTATTTCTAATTAATGATGCATTGGTTCATATTTTCTAACACCTGGGACTTGGTAATAAGTTCCCACATTATTTTTACGCTAACACCAGCACCTATTGTTCATTCACGGGGCTCTCCGCGTACAAAATGTCAGATGCACATGTTGTTCCAATCATGGAGGTAGTATTGAGAAGGAGCGAGCACGGCCCTAATCGCTGTGACCACAATTCCACGCCCCCATTGTTTGCCTTTGTTCCCGCCTATTGTCCGGTACGCACGCTGAGCTCCTTGAAGGCAATCATGAATTCCGCACAACTCTCCAAGTGCAGCGCCATCTATAATTGATATCGCGTCGACCCAATCATATTCTTGCGTTTTTCTCCACGTTGGGAATTAGATAACCGGCTATTTCGAAGACAACTCAATTTGGTAAACTCTCCGCTGTATTTTAGTGAAAAAATCATCGAAAAAGACCAATTTCCAATAAAGATATCTACGTTTTAAGGTAAACATGATAATGATAATGATAATGAGATTCTTCGCATCTGAAAAGTTTGAAGAGGATTGCGTTATGATAGTTTAAAAGATGATTAGTTCAGGTAACATATACGGGTGGTCGTTTCAGTGCGAGATGCTGCGAGGTGCTGTTTTTGACGCGATGAAAACGATGAATTTTTCAGTTTTCGTGCGTAGGCAACGTCCACTGCCATTGTTCCTTTCTATTGTTTGGACTCTGACCATTGTACAAGGGAAGTGCTGACTGCACACGGAAATTACCGAAGATTAGATCGGCTTTTTCCGACCATCGTGCGGCGTTATTAGCCTATTGTCCCCCTAATCACTTTAGCAAACAGCGGAACGATGATTGTACTGTTTGATGTGGGGTCCGTGTTCGCTCCTTCTCAATACTACCTCCATGTTCCAATGAAGGCGAGATATTTTACTGAAACCAGCAGGTGATTCAGTGAAAAAAATCACGAACGTTCTGAGACAAATCCCTGGAATTGTCGGTCGACACCACAAGGTCATCCCACAGACGTTAAGCAAAAGGGGGTTACCTTGGGCATCGTGGCATGAGGACATTTGGACCCCATTGACTATCTTTCCACACTGAGAGGGCCGAGTTCACAGCTTCAATGTTTTGACAACAGTTGATTATACAGTGGCAGAACTGTCATGAGTTAATCTGCCCATCTGCCACTGTGCAAGCAAAGTTTCAAAGCTGGTTCAACTGGGGTTTATGAATTGGGCCCTTAATGTTTATTTTACTCAATCTATCAAAACTCTTCAGTTCAAAGTTGTTGAAAATTACGACTGTATTGGATGAACTAAATGAAATACTGACATGGACGTCTTGAGTTACTGTATTGGATGAACTAAATGAAATATTGACATGAACGTCTTCAGTTGCTGTCTGTGTTTACACGTTACATTATGTCAACCCGATCTGTTGTATACTCTTAAAATCTTCTGTCGTTTCACGAAAAATTGTATTAAGTACACCTGTGCAGCAGAAATAGGGATAGAATAGCACCATTTAATTTCCGAGGTTGGCGGAGATGTTTTTGGACCATGCTCTATATTCACAACAGTTGTTAAGGAACAAGCTACTACATGCTGGAATTTCGTATACAAAAATATGTTTTCGTCCAATACATTTGCGAGCAATAATTTTGAACTGACCAATGCATGAACGTGTTCGGCATGGTTAACAACGACCCCTTTACCTGATCTAATCACAAGGGGTCGATGACTGATATTCCTCTTTCTAACTCTTACTGACAAACCTCTTCCTAACTGTTGCATCTACTGACATTCTGCTTCCTAACTCTTACTGATCACTTCCTCTCTTCGGATTTCATTCGAAACAACGCTTCACTTAATGATGTCATAATTGATTCAATTCTCTTCAGCGGAGGAACGGCTTACTGGGGCCGAGTACAGCTTCCGACTCAAATATGTTGCTTCCAGCCTCATATTTCTATCGGATAAGATAAATTTGCTCCAAATTGGCATGGTTACTTTCAAATGTGTCGTTCATGTCTACCTCTGAGGCATGTGAAGAATGATAAAGGCAATAATTATGGCCCAGCAAATTCGATATCAAAGATCAACACCCCGTAGTGTAAAATATCACCCCGTGCTTTCGGCAGTGACGCCAGATAGCACACTTCATGCAATACGTGGGCGATTCTCATTTCATTCTTTACAGTCGAATCGATATGATCCATCCGAAAGGATTCTCTAATTAAACGAATTGCATGTCTCTAGTGAGATTAGTGCATCCTCTAAGTAATTATCAGGAGACATTAAATGAAGTCAATGTCTGATAAAATCATTTGGGGTACTCTTAGCCTTAATCAACATCGTAAGAAGTCAACGACTTTGAATGCTAATTTTTTGTTGACGATGCACTGTGCGTGTCGATGTGCATGATTATGTACATGCTGAAAACACGATGAAGTTGAAGGACAGAAAACAACTTTCGAATTGGGAAAGCTTACTCAGCTAATTGAGGCCATTGCCCCATCGCTGGGAAGACGACAAAATGCGTTCTTCTTTGCACAAATTGAGGTGGCTGCACACACGGAGAAACCTCACTGATATTCACCGAGACGCCTCAGTGACAGACCAAGCTGCTTCCCTTGTGGCCCCATATGATGGTATACCACTATTACATTCTGTCAGCCGACGGAGCATCAAAATCATCTGGGAGATTCTTCATAATCATCCATACTGGTCAGTTTCGCATGGGCATTCTCTGACAGACATTCAGGCTTTATGCTAATCCCCCATGATGGACATTGGCTGATTGGTAACGTGGCGTTTAATGCTTGCCATTTACTTCGTGGTGAGGTCGAAGAAACACATCTTATATCTGTCCAGACGTATATGTATGGGACTGAAAGGAAATCTTTGTCTCCAACACCATTCCCATCGTATGCCAGACCATTGCACTCATAAAATATTGCCGGCCGATAAGCGTGGTCTAATACCGGCAAGAAAAGGTGCAACCGCGGCATATGTCTTCGATAGCGGTAAAGAAAGCTATTGATACTGTAATCTTCTCATACATTCCGTCACAGAAAAAGCCCAACACTGAAGGTCGACTGCAGCATCTCGTTTAGCCAATAACATCACACCTGAGATTGGCGCCGGGATCAGTACCATATATCAGCCTCAGGCGAGGGGCACCATCGCCGAGGTAGAGCGATAACAAGCTCATAACGGCTTTTTACGTCGCCCAATGCTCTTTGCCATAGTTTATTTAACATTGGTATGCAGTAGATACACGCCAAGGTCTTGGCCTGTTACAATATCCGAAGAGGAAGCGTACCGCGGGGATATCCCACCGGCGATCGAACTTATTTGTTCATGGAGAGCAGGAGGGGTAATAATGTCCGTCACATGAGCAGCATGTTGAGAGGAAAAGCAATCGGGAGATGAAAATTCCGATATTTTCATGCCGTTTTCTGAGTCTGTGTATCTATAATGCTAGAAAGACATTCACTTGCCATTCCATCAGGGCGATTCAGTCGTCTGTGTCATTATTCTCCTAGTATTTAATCTTCATCAATCAGTGTGGTGACACCGACGGATACCGTCCGCCGGCGCCGTACCTATGCGCTTCCACGGGCGATATCCTGTTTTAAAACTCGATCAGCGTTCTATGTGGTGATTGAAATGCAAAAAAAGGCAAATGTCCCAGAAGTACGGTGGGTTCGAAAATACTCCTCCGCATCTGCGAACATGGGTACCGGTATTCAAAATTCGACAGCCGATGGATGACTGTCGTATGTACATGTACATGTACATAGGCTACATGTAATCATCTTAAGGCCATTTCATACCCCGAAAATTCTCAAGAAATAATTTCAGCGTCAAGATGCTGTCATCGACGACTTCCATAAGCTGACATAAACGTTCATGCTTGACGGCCGTTGACTGCTCCGAAGTCCCCGATCTTGTACCAAGTATTTGCTCAATCGATGCAATTATCATCGGAGTGGACACCAGGAGATCCTACAGATCGTTTGAACGCACGCAAGTAGCGAAAACAACATATTTGCAAATTGCTATTACTTTCCCTAAGAGCTTCGCTTTCCCAAATGGCTGACACCATCTCGTGGAACCAAAGCTACGTCGATATTTGTTTTAGCACTTAGCCGTTCCTTGTGTGGGCGCGGGAGTCATGTTGGCGATAACTGCGGCCAAGGCAATAGCAAAATGGGAGGGACGTTATCGATGGACGTTCTGAAAACAAGCAGAATAGCCCATTTGAGAAAACAAGACCAGCCAGACAGTGTAAGGTTGCGACTAACATGCGAATATTATTCGTCATGTTCAGTGAATCAAGTATATCACCAAGGCAAATCATCATTGAATCACCTCTCATTCACTTCATTAGCCAGTAGAGATGTTCAGAAAGGGAGGCCACTGGTAACGTTTTGTCAACAATCTCACGTAGTCTTACATAGCGCTGCCGAAGAATACCTTGCAAGATGGATCTTGGCTTGGCCTGGGCAGCCAATGTATCGGCCATGATCTTATATTCAGCAAGCGTATTAGCTATCACGGACCTGGGCTGCTAGATGATAGAGTGGGCTAACCCGGCACGCTGGTTTCCCGTTAATCATCAANGTACGAGTCAGCAATACTGGGAATCATATTTTTTTCTTGTGGATTCTTCAACATTGCTGGGTTTCCCGAAGTAATCCATAGGAGTACCTACATGTCCAATAGAGTACATGTACATGATGTATTGATAGTGGGATGCAAAATACTTAATTTGAAAACAGACTGACAGCAGTGTCGAAACCGTATATGTCGACTAGCAGAAGCAAATTCGGTATAGAAAAATTATTTAAAACAACATGTTTTTCCAAGGGATATAATGTTGAACTGTCAGAACGATTGTACCAATGCCTCATTCATGGTTTGAAGCCGACAATGAACACAATGATGCTCCAAATATGAATAAACAACATGTGTATTCGCTACGTCATTCGAGACCACTCCTACTGAAGTAGGTGAAGTCTTCTACATCGATTCCACCACTTGAGATGGTTTTCGTCGGTCAACTGCCATTAATAACTAATACGGGTAATTATCTCTGTTGAAGCTACAGTGCGAAGTACGCAAATATTCATATTCCTCTGCCGCCATCGGGGTGGAGGTTTTTAAGTCTCATTGTTGTTGGTAATCTATAACTTATGTAAAAGCTAACATCATTTGGCTTGTTTGCCGATGAATGCCTCCTTTCATGGCCTGGCGTTACGGCGGCATTCTTCTGTGCTTTGATTTTTCACAATTATAACAGGTTACCTCACGAGAACTGCCGAGTCGACCACGTCAGCAATCTCTGATTGGCCCAAAGAACGTTACTTGGTAGTTAAAAGTATCCATCGAAATTTTGCATTATTCTTTATGCCAATGTACATGTATACATGTATAGAGTGCGTCATGCGGTTAAAGCAGACCCCTTTCCCCCACCCCTGAAACAAGGACCCCGTCAAAATAGGCTAATATTCGAACAATCATGATGTTTCAGTGTTATAGCTGGCATACCTAATGGTTCTTTAGATACGGCTAAATGGACAATGGAACGACGTGGAAAGTGTCAGTCGACACACGTGAACCTTCACCGGACACACGCAAGGTGTCAGCGACCGTATAAGAATATGATTAAAAAACACAATGTTGGAGCTTTACAAAGTGGGTTTTCATGTGATGAGATCAGGATATGATTCATAACACAGTATTGGACCCAAACAATACATGTACAATACTAAGAGCACCATCTGTACCACGTATACGAAGTACAAGTGTATTGATCAGATGGCATAGGAAGATAATGAATCAGTTCACTGAATGACCAGATGCTTGTCAAAGAAATAGCCATTGCCAAGTCCATGCCATCTGGTGTTCCTGTCACGGATATGGGTCACTGCCACGTCACCTCAACCA
>NMRB01003762.1:42715-53427 GCA_002633025.1 Notospermus geniculatus | reverse complement strand
TAAATACAACAGACTCAACAGGATTTTATGGCCAACTATTAACACATTTACATATATGAAACGTTTGTACCTCACACTCATACCTGTATATACGAATTACGAATTACGAATTACGAATATGTTTATTGAGCCGTATAAAACAAATTACATAGGCTTGAGGTACAATAAACAGTGCAAACAAGGTGAAGACATGACAGACAAAGAAAAGAACAGAGAGAGGAGGCGCCGTGTCTTGGCAGTATACAGGAATGTATAAATGCCTGACTAGGCCGTAGGCCCGCCTGTGTATAACCAAGACACGCCATGGATTAAGATCTATCTTGGGAATGTACTCAATCCATACAGAAAGAGAGGCCAGAGATGCAATTAAGATAAACAAAATTAAGATAATTAAAAGTATAAGATAAGAAATAAATTAAAGTATGAGTCTAAAAAGTCTAAAAAGTATGGATCAGGGGCAAAGTCAGCCTGCAAAGCTTTCGGGTAGATGATCCCTTCTCACCCCCACGCATTCATTTATAAAATCAATGAGATATTTGATCAGTTCAATATCGCCATTATTACATGACATTAATTTTATGAATTTTTCTTGTTCAGTAAGATGGGAAAAGTCAAAAAAGTCTATATTAGTGAAAAATTGTGATCTTATTGAGAGGTATTTAGGACATTTTAGTATGAAATGTAATTCGTCCTCAATTTCATTATCGCAAAAAGGGCAATCTCTACGATCAGCGGGGGTTATAGGTTTTGTATATCGACCCGTTTCAATATGAAGTTTATGGGCACTAACGCGTAATTTAGACAGTTCTTTTCTTTGCTGGAGAGAATACATAACGATATAGTTTTCTAGCTTAAAATAATTTTTAAAACAACAATAGGTTCTTAGCTTAGGTGATTTTTTAATGTGTTCTCTCCAATTATCTTCATACCTACTTGCCATGTGCCTTTTAAGGATTTTAAGAATTTTTGTTTTATGTTTACTTCCTTGATTTTCCCAAACTGAAACAAGATCAAATTGTTCTAAAATATTTCCAATATATTTCCTAAAATATTTCCAATATATACATTGGTTGTTCGGAGAACAATTCTAAGAAGCCTGTAGGCCTATACGCCGGTGTAGGCGTGGATACCCGGCGCAGGCGTGGATACCCGTTCCATTATCATACAGGATCACTTTTTCAGGTCTTTAATCTATATACTCATTAATGTTTCCTCCTGCAAATTTGCCCACTGCACATTACATGTATTTGTGATTTGCGTCGAATTGGGTTTTGTTCCAACATTTCACCTGATACATTTTTACAATACAATACAAAAATAGACGAAAATGGTTCTTTATAAAACCGTAGTATTCAAAGAACCCTACTGGCTTAACTGAGGCGTCGAAAACCCAAAGGTTCCAAAAGGAACCTTACGGTTTTTTATAAAACCCCCCAAAGAACCCTATTTCTGCGTAAAACCATCTTACATGTCTAAAGAACCCTCAGGGTTCTCTGTGGCGTCAAAGAACCCTAAGGTTTCAAAAGAAACCCTATGGTTCCTTATAGAACCCTTAAAGAACCCTTTTTGCTAAGAGTGTACGGTGGCTGGGAACGGACACGTAATTATTTTTTTCAGATCACAACGTTTTTTTATCCCAGGTGCTTGACTTACTAACTCAGGTGCTTGACTTACTAACTCAAGAGCCTGACTTAATAACTCAGGCGCCTGACTTAGTAATACAGGCACCTGGCTTAATAACTCAGGCGCCTGACATAGTAACTCAGGCGCATGACTTAATAACTCAAGCGCTTGACATACGAAAAAAGAGGCCTGTTGATAGGTACCGAGTACAGTTCAGTTTAGTACACGAGGCGCTTCTCAGAAGTCCCTTCTCTAGTCCTTTTTTACAACAAACGTGAACGTAAAATGGTGAGTACATGTATACTGCGTCACGGTACAGCATGGGCGGTTATACCCGCACATGTAAACGGTCGTCGAATAAGACGTTGTACGCAGACGTTAGATGGCAATAGGTTGCTTGATTCAGACGTTACATGTATATAGCCGATTCAGACGTTAGTCATGTTAGATGGGGCTTTCTCGATCAGGAAGTTGCTTGATGCAGACGTCATATAGTCGATTGAGAAGTTAGGTGGCGCTTTCTCGATTAAGAAAACAACTGACATCTGAATCGAGCAAACTCTTAATCAAGAAAGCGCCATCAGAGGACTGAATGTGGTTTGTAACGTCTTAATCAAACAATGTCTAAAGCGGCGGATATAGGCTTACTGTATTTTGCATAATATTACGCCAAAACACTAAAAGTAGTTCTTGGAAACTCGCGCAGTGATTCCATAACTCGCGCAGTTATCCGCGACGTGTCTCACGAAGTAAGTACCATGGTGTGTGAATGAATGAACAAACGAAAATGTAGGCCTAGATTAAAGGAGTTCGACGTCCAAGTTGTAAACAAACCAGTTTGTTAACAAACAGTGGTCTGCAAACTAGTTTTATTCCTTCGTGAAGGTGGCAACACCAGTAGCGCCCCGTGATCGTTAGACTGGTGCCCGGTCCAATGCAACTCACTCAACCACTCACTGGTTCTCTATCCACGCTGTGCTGCCACCTATTATCGGTGATATGTACTGAAGTCAATATCTAGTCTCGCGCAGCCAACCGTTTCGTTCATTTGCAAACTCGCCCAGATCTGGCACGGGATCCGCAGCCCAGGTCTGGTTCATATCTGCCATCATAGCTGATCCAGATCTGGTACACATCTGACAATCATGCAACGGGCCTGGTTCAGACCAGGCCTATATCTGGCAATCAAGCTGAGGGAACCTGGTTCAGGTCTGGCTTACACCTGGCAATCCATCTGGTTTCTAGGTACCTTGTTCCTTTTCCACCACTAAGTGGCGGAATAGGAAAGGTAGAAAGCCTGCCTTGCCAGAAGTGGGAGACTCCTGTCGATCACAAAAACCCTGATCAGGGGACTCTATTTGGCTGAGTAAGCCGTAACATTAAAGTTACCGTATACAATATTTTGGAGTCAGGGTGATTCCATTAAAATAAACCTTATGATATGCGTGGTGCAATGAAGCATCATTTCTCAAAAGTTTAACACCCACAAAAATAATGAGCGAGGTTAATTGCACAAATTTATGTTGTTACCTTGTTGGTATAGGAGGGAGCAACTTTCTTATAGTTTTTATTCACAGCATTTTTTATTCTACAATTAGTTATTAAGATTATTAGAAATACTTGACTTTTCAGATAGGCCAGGGCCGACCGCACAGTAAGTCCGATTTTTTTGATTTGATTTGTGTTTATTATAACGAGAGAGATTTACAATGAATTTTAAAAGGGGCCAAGGCCGGAGCATTAGTGGCCCTTTTGAACATAATTAAACTTAGGATGTAAGGCGGTGAATAACAACGTAGGAATAATGTACATGAATAACAAGCTAAGGGAAAGTGAAGTCACGTGGTGAAAGAACACNAGATCTATGCCAGATCAGGCCAGACCTCCAGGTTGTGCCAGGTCTGGGACAGACCTGGACAAGCCTGCTGCATTCGTGCAGAAAGACAGTTTTACCTGGTTGGGTAAAAATGGCAATTTCTAAATTCTCATCTCTATATCACCCGTTTTAATGTAAAAAATATAGCCATGGCCGTGCCAGGTCTTGGGCAGATTCTTGATCTTGCCAGGTCTGGGCCAGATCAGGCCATACCAGGGTTTATCTGCCATAAAAAAAATCCTGAACAAGGCTCAAAGATTGGCCAAATATCCTTACAGGATTACGGGAAAATAATTGGACAAAGATTTGGGCTTCAAACAACATTTTATGAAGTATCATTGCAGACAAAAACCAGACCTGGGTCAGATGGTACATCATCTGGCCAGATCCTGCCAGACTTCGCCAGAGAAAAAACAGATCTGGGCCAGATGAGCATTGCTGTCTGGGGTAATTTCTTGGAGTTCTGGTTGCATTACCTTGTCAACTTGTAAGGCATTGAGCAATTCCTCCAGTTCGTTCTTCTGGTCGTAGCTTTGAAGNAGCCATGGCCGTGCCAGGTCTTGGCCAGATTCTTGATCTTGCCAGGTCTGGGCCAGATCAGGCCCATACCAGGGTTTATCCGCCATAAAAAAATCCTGAACAAAAGTCAAAGATTGGCCAAATATCCTTACAGGATTACGAGAAAATAATTGGACAAAGATTTGGGCTTCAAACAACATTTTATGAAATCTCATTGCCAGACAAAAACCAGACCTGGGTCAGATGGTTCATCATCTGGCCAGATCCTGCCAGACTTCCCCAGAGAAAAAACAGATCTGGGCCAGATGAGCATTGCTGTCTGGGTTTTGTTCTAAATGTTACAATAATTTGTTGGCCAGTGTAAGGTTCAAAAGATCATGTTTCTCGGGAATGTTGTTCAACGGTTTAGGAAAATGTTGCCAGTGTAGCCTACACAGATTACGTATCGAGATTCCATCCCCTAACAACAACGTGAACCCGCTGTCGATTCCCTTCCCACAACGTGGACAGTATCGGCGGCACGGCGCTGCGGTCGGGTTGGCAAGCGTACCGCTGAGGGTCCACCGAGATCGTCGGTCAATGCGCTGGTGATATTGCGGGACTTCTCTCCTCTCGGAATGTTTTTGGACATCATGAGCGGATAAATTATCTGAAAACGGATTGATTCAAGTGAGATCTAAATTATTAAATTCCTCGTCCTTTATTCCTGTCATTTATAAAGCTGATTGATGTCATATAATATTCTCAATTAGCACTTATTTTTCGGTTTTGTCGGTTTGGTTCTGTTCTCAGTTGGTTTATTGACCAAAAAAAATTTCGTCAGCACCAAGGGTACCCATTTAACAGTTCCTATCTGCACAGTTACGTCTAAATATTACTATCATAATGGCGTTAACGAGGTGGGCTAACTAACTTAATAGGATAAGTTCTCCCCGTACCGTGTGTTCGTGGATGGGTTTGAGCAGCTGCAAGCATTTTATGGAGTTCATTCAGGGAATGAATGGATTTTCTTCTCGGGCGGTGTGCTTCAGAAATAAACATCCTGCCAGGAGCTGAACAGGATTTTAACTATTCCACAGGGATGTGCTTTGTTTATTTTCTTTAACCTATATCTTCGGACAAACATTTTTCATCAGCAATTGGCAGACGGAATAGGAAAATATCAATATCATTCTGGTGAGAAAACGACGAAGGGTGTCTGTCGAAAAAAAACATCGTCGCTTAGAAAAATCGTCGGCATTTTTCACCTTGTCGTTGCTTATCGGAAGAGAAGAGGGACGATCCAGATTGTGTCTCTGAGTTCATGTCGGTGAGGACAGGACTTAGGATATTAAATACTGATACCGGTAAAGCTGAGAGCAGTTGCGGATGTCGTCTTATGGATATGAAACATCGTAAGTCAGCGTCTTTGTCACTCTATTTAAATTATTTTCGCTCAAGACTATACAAGTTACCAGGATGAGATTATCTAGGATGACCCTACTCCATATTCAAGTAGGAACGACGATGTTTATGAAATCATGAATAACTACAGCAAAGTTCATTTTTTGGAACCCAAATTTCGCCTGGTTAATTTTGAATGTCGACTTTACCAAACCGTAAAGTTGGTTTTACCACAATTGGTTCTATTGATGTTAGAATCTATTAAAATGTGGGTGAACAACATTGCAATGTTTAATATGGTATATTTATTTCAAAAACTCGTCTTGAGTGCTGAGAGCCAACTTCAGGAGTAGGGTCCTCTTAGATAATTTCCTCCTGAAGTTACAGATGAGCTTTAGGCAGATGAATATCTTTCTATTGTTCGCTTGGTCTCATCATCCGCGACATCATTCAAGTTTTCGTAGTTCTTGTAACTCGAATATGTAGTGATGGCATTAATTTAATGTGACTTTTTTTTCTTGCTCGGGGTTCTTGCGAAAGTTAAATCACTGTATGAGTATTGATCACTTAATAACGTTGATCTGCGCTTCTGTGTCAGACTTGGTTTCGGCGCCCCGCCCTGGACCTTGCGATGGCACAGAACAGGCGCAGACAGACTTTTCTGGATCACTTTTCGTCTGAGGCACGACACAGCGTGGAACAAATCAGTCGCCGATCTGGTGTGACATGACTGCAGTTGCGTCTCAGTTACGACGGTCGGGGTCAGTCGCCGATCAAAAAGATAATCGCAAGAGTTGAAGCTGATGCCGACTGTTCCGTCGTCGCGCAGGTAATCGCAGTGTGACCTGACATCAGCATCAGCATTAGATTTTTCGTCCTCAGGTTTTAACCGTGCTGAAAAAATATCGAGTGGATAGTTTCCTATGGTGTAAGTCACGCTCTGTCATGTCTGTTAAAGAGGCGAGTCTTGGGTTGTAGGATTTTCAAAACATAATAGTGTTTTTACTTTTTACATCATACTCCTTCATGAAGCTTACTAAAAGTATGTAAAGAAATAGGCCCTAATATTTAAAGGGATGTTCCTTTGGTCAAAAGTGTTACATCTTTATACAACATCCAGGTTTTTAGAGGGACGTTTTAAATTATAGTTCTTTAAGGTGAAACAGCCTCTTTAAGAACAGATATTTGACCAAAGTAACGTATTTAGTGACCTCTGATAATCTACATGTAAATAACCAGCCTACCGTCTTTAAATGGATCTTATCCGGCTGCACGGATGCTAACACCGCGTATCACTTTGAATAATCTTGTTGACACGTTATCGGTTAAGAAGAGTCACGAGGTGTAAAAGGACGGCAAAGGGATTTGACCAGAATATATAAGTACTGCTGCGGACCCGCGCTTCTGATGTAACTGAACACCTATTGCATTGAGATGTTGTGTCGTAGTTTGTGGTCTAGTGGCTCGGGTCTCTGGCTGTACCGGTCATGCGGTTCCAGGCTCGGATCCAATTGTCGTTGTGAGACTGTGGGCGACTCTTTGCCTACCTTGTCTCACACAGGCGCGGATCCAGAGGGGGGCCGAGGGGGCCTATTTTTGGAACACCAACAAAAAATGTGTCACTAACTCCGAAAAAATGAGCAAATAGATGAGGAAATCATGCCCCCAGATGCTTGGAAATCGTAGGCCTATCTAAGTGCATCTGGAATTCAAAATTTTCGGGGGAGGCCCCCAGACCCCCGTTGTTGCTCCGCGCCTTGCGACTCTACTCCGTCAGCCTGTGGCTCATGGTGACCGGCCCCCCGTATTCCAAAATCCTGGATCCGCCCCTGTCACACCATCTCAGGCGCGGACGCGGACCTGTGTGATGGGGGTATAAAGAGCATGTCACACTGAAGTAATTCTCAAAACGTCCTGCCCCGTCCTAAAAAATCGTAAAACGGGCTAGAACGTGTAACCCTTGGCCAAATAATGCCTCGGTGTTGTGGAGCACCCTTCCCGTCCATGAAGTTCGTAAAAAGACTGTAAAAAGTTGCCACTACGTCCACTGCGTTCGCACACAGTTTGAGCCCGTTCGGCAAAATTTTCAAGAACGTACTGAGAACTAGTGATTAGGGCATTAGGTAGACGTCAGGGTCCATATTCATAAACATATCTTTTCACCCTTTATCTGTATGTTCCTTTTTCTATCAGAAGTATGGGTTTGCTACATCGACTTACAGGAAAGGGGATCAGTTGTATTGCGAGGACACTTTAGTCACAGTCAGCACGGGTGAGCGGTGGCGATGCGTACTTGGTATGTATTACTCGATCTTTGATTATGGCTTCGATTGCAGTGTTACATCTTGGTTTTCATGAACAAAATGTTTTAAAAAAACAAGAATCAACCTCAGTGCTGCCATCTAACGAGAACTTCAGAATCTATTGTCAACCTCAGTGCTACCCTCCGACGGAGAACTGCAGTACCTCCACTACGAATCAGTGGGAGGAAGGGTTTTTTTATTGAAAATATTTATCGGCCTATGTGTACAGTAAATAGGAGGAGAGTGCCCTTACAGTATTTTGGTTTAAAGGTGCTCTAGTTCGAATTGTAAACATTACGGTTTGTTTATTTACATGGTTGATTATAATAGTTATTTTTCATTGGACACGTGGCAGCACCGTGTATACCAAAACATTAATGTTATCTATTTTATATCTATCTTGATAAATATTCTTGTAACTGAAATATATTTCTGATTTTACGCTCAAAAACAAACAAAAAGTTGTGAAAGGCGAGATTTAATTCGATTTTGTCTGATTTGTTAGTACCAGAAGTTGACAATAGGTGGCACACCGTAATGTTTACAATTCGAACTAGAGCACCTTTAAATGAAGTGATTATTTATATGAAAAAGAGAACAAATCAGATGTGTGGTGACCTGTGCTGCCATCTACAGGAATGCCAGTGACCTACGAGTGGCTGGTAAACAGAAACACAGTAGGACTCATGTGAACCTATACCATGAATCTGGGTCATCTTGGCATTACGAGGCTGACGGAAGAGGTGTAATAAACCAGACATAATGCTGCTGTTTAGAGAGTCAAAACTCCTCACTGCTCATGGATTTGACGGTTAACAATTTATGGATTCCTAGCCATGAAACTACCCCTCTCCAAACACACTCATCAATAAAGCAACAGACCCTCTACCACAGGTTATTCAAGGACAAACACACTCCCTCAAAATGTGTTCACCGTGGGTCAATATGCTACTCTCCATTCCAGTTCCGAGTTGCGCGAGGTTTATCAATGATAGCTCCGCAACGGCTGGGCCGAATATGACATACCATACATCAATCGATTTGTCTTTTTTGGCGCTACGGCCATCATCACTGTCATTTTCCCGCAAAACGTGACAGAAAAAGTTCCTTCACAAATCACAGTTTGTGTTGACGGCCGAAATGGCGGCCATTTTGAAATGACGCAATGCATCGCGCACGTGTAAACTGCACTGAACACTATGGCAAAATGAAATGGGTTTTGAGAAAGGGATCCGTTATGTCGGCCTTACGCAAAAAATATAGATAGCAGAAAGATACCGGCAATAAAGACAAGTCGATTGACGTATGTTTCGTCAAATTTGACCCAGTCGTTGGGGAGCTAACCTCGCGCCACTGGGAAGTGGAATGAACTGTAGTTTGAATAATTTGCATTTGCCTTCAACTTAATGACTTGCATTTTATTCTCTCCCTACAGACGACCCCGCCGTTTTCAACAAGAATGCATTAGTGAAAAATGTGTATGAGCTGAAGGGTCTGACAGTCGATGGGATCGTGGAAACCCGTCCCGTTGGGGGGAACTTGTGTCATCCAGTCAATGCAACGTTTTCGCGGAGTTTCGTCTCACCAACCGGTAAGTAGAGAGGTTTCGCAAATCTAACGAAAAACGAAGTACGAAATATGAAATTCAACGTCATTTCCAGTTATGGAAAGAGTTATGGTGCATCTTGAATTCATAAATTTCCACTTCGTAGATA
This sequence comes from Notospermus geniculatus, assembly GCA_002633025.1. NCBI lineage: Eukaryota > Metazoa > Nemertea > Pilidiophora > Heteronemertea > Lineidae > Notospermus > Notospermus geniculatus. The sequence continues at coordinate 44,008 of NMRB01003762.1, read as the reverse complement.
CGAAGTGGAAACGAAAGAAAAATTTCAAAGTATAATATACAGTACACCGTAACTCTATCAGTTTAACGTAATACGCTAAAAGACCCTCTTGCACCAGGCGATATTTTGGTACCAACCATCTCCTGAAATACATTACGTCATGGAAATGAAGTCCAATTTCGTATTTCGTACTTCGTTTTTGGTCAGATTTGCGAAACCTCCCTTGTGTCGGCGGGTCATTGGTACAGATTTGAGCTCGGAGAAGGGAAAGTAGGTTTGTGCGGGTTTTTTGGCCAGCTTGTATATGTATGTCAGTCATCGCGATTTTTTACAGGTGAACGGAATATTCACACCATTGAGCTTCATTTCAACCATCTTAAAGAAAGTGTGGATGAGAAGATGTTTCAGCCACCAAAATGTGGAACGTTTATTATTAAGGCCAACAATGATATGGATAATATTGCCAATGTAAGTGTTTTGGTCCTATGAGAAAAAACTACTTTTCTGAAGATTTCTAACGTTTCCAAGATCACAGTACATGTAACACAATGGTTCATATGCATAAAAAAGCAACTGCTTTTTACTTGAAAATTGAAGCAATTACTTCCATCCGTATGCATAAAACCCAAAGTAAATGCTTTTGCTAAAAAGCAATTGCTATTAGAAAAAGCAATTACTATTTACCTGTTCCTTTCTTAGCAAATGCTATTCATATGCATAATACTGAGCAATTGCTCAAACTGCAGAACCTTTGGTAAACAAGCAAATGCTTGTAAAGTACATGTATACGCTTTTGCTTTGAAGAAGAGTAAAAGATTATGCATATGAAACCAAGTACATGTAATTCCTTTTACTTTTACTTTTGGCTTCAAGCAACTACTTTTACTTTTTGCTTTTGCAAGATGTTCACGGTGAAAAGCTTTCTTTTGTCTATCTACAGGTCACACTTCCAGAGCAGGTAATAATGTTGCTTTCGCAAACGGCGGAATCTCCCGAAGATCATGGTGATATTGATGTGGAGAAGGAGAAACGTGCCGACTCCTCAGGTGCTGATGACGACTCGGATGACGATGATGATGATGACAAGAAGAAACGTGACGACAGTGATGGCTCAGGGGATGGTGACGACTCGGATGGTGATGACGAAGGTGACAAGAAGAAACGTGACGGCAGTGATGGTTCAGGGGATGGTGACGACTCGGATAGTGATGACGAAGGTGACAAGAAGAAACGTGACGGCAGTGATGGTTCAGGGGATGGTGACGACTCGGATAGTGATGACGAAGGTGACAAGAAGAAACGTGACGGCAGTGA
>NMRB01003762.1:0-14473 GCA_002633025.1 Notospermus geniculatus | reverse complement strand
TCGGCATTCTGTTTTTTGGTAGGCCCTAACAAAACTGTCATTCCTTTTTACATTTTGGCCACAAAAAGCAACTGTCCGAGGACATGGCGGGATGCGAAATTTTTTTTCCCACTCTGGTTCCGGGCTCAGATATTACTCATTTGCATATGGCCAATCATTTCTCGTGTTGTAGCTGCATAATTTATGAACACGTGGAATTGTTGAAGCTCGTGGAAGCCTTTTGGCGCGTTTTCGCCTTCGTCCATACTATGTCTCAAAACACTCTACTTATCTCTGTACGAATAAAAAAACTACGAGAAGAGGCATCGGAAATTCCAATATCAAAGGAACACACAGTGCGGTTTCAACCAGATTATAGTGAATACAATGCTGCCGATGATCCACGTTACCAATACAATTACTGACTTGATTGACCTAACAGCATTATTGAACTCTGGATGAAGAGAACAATGCCGACATGGGAATCGGCCATGGCGGTATTGTGTGGGGCATAGATAATGAGACATGAGTGCGCTGATTGGTCATATGCTAATAAGCTATAACTGAGCCCGGAACCAGAGTGGGAAAAAAAATTTCGCTGGCGGGATGGGGGATGGTGTCCGAGAATAGGACCGCCGTCACTGAAAAATCTATTCTCGGACACTTTTTGGAAGTCAAATTGCGCGAGGCAGAGTGGATTAAAATACATCAAATAAACAGTTTCCGGTTCAGTTTACGTCACTTTCATCAATAAAACNGACATTACCGTAACCATAACCAAGTTTCGGTCCGATTCGATTCTTAGCTTGGCTCCAGGTGGCCAAAAACAAGTCCTGCAACTTGGGAATGACTTGCCCCAGATGTTCGCTCATCCTCTCTCTGTCATTACACTATGTCAACGAGTGAGCACATGGTCCATGGACCATTTCATTACCAGCATGATGCACAGAACTAAGCTGTCTGCCTATGAAGTACCAGGTTCATTTCATGCGCCAGTAACACACAAACTGTTAATATCGTTCTGAACCAGTGTTCCCACATTACAGAGTTAGGGTAGGGACACACTTAACGCGATTCGCATACAATAGGGCAATGCATGCACAAAATGCTTTGTTTGTGTGCAATGTGGCAGAAAATAACAAAGCCTTTGCCGCGTGTGTCAACGAATCGCGTTAGGTGTGTCCCCACCCTTAGGATGGTTAGCGTTATAAATGGTTAGGGGAGGACTAGGTTTAGGATTAGGGTAGGGGTCAGTGACAAGGGTTGAGGGTCAGGGTTGGGGTATTGTTAGGGGCTGCGGCTAGGGATCAGTGTGTAGGATCAGGACTGGACGACATTCTGCTGAATATGTGCCTTTCAAACTTCACACGTCTCAATTCATATAGTATCAGTCCAGCTTCGGTGTTATCACTGGCTATATACGGGTCGGACCATCCTAAGAATATCAGGCGTTCTTACTGCTCCCTCCCTTCGTCACTGCAGGCAAACCCCTGAGAGCATTCGCCACATTTGTTGGGTTAGCAGGCGCCGAAGGAAAGGCACCCAATCAGCGAACGCCATTTTTGAGTCACCTTAAGATGACCCTCTAGTGGCCTGTGATCCACCGGTGGATCATATAATTTGCGGGTCCACAACCAATACCCAAGTACCCACACAACCTGTTCTGGCCACTGATCCAAGGAAGCATCACTATTAGTTAACAATGCAACCCACAGATGTCTCCACTCTACTGATCAACAGCTGACATCAGTGGTTTATGTATGGTAGCCTGCACCAGCGCTCAATGGGGCTGAGACTGCCGTCCATTTCCCATAGAATTTTCAGTAAAATGGTGAATTCATAAAAGAAACATAGTTTTTTTATGAGAGTACATGTATCAAAGAACATGTAAAGGGCCTCAGTCACTCAGTGGTAGTTATTGTTAATTCTTCAGGCATTCGTAAACTTTGCTGATCCATATACGCATCACTGGCCATTGCCGGAATAGGCATTATGTACATACAATGCATTACGCATTAGCACTAATGCATTGCGAGTGGTGTTCATAATGCCAGGTTGGCTACAATGAAGCAATGTAAGCAATCCAAGTTGTTAAATTAGTTAGAAGTGTTTTATTTCCATATCATTTTTTCCTGCATTGCACAGCTAGACTGCGTTTGTGGCCTTGGTCAACGCACTTTGTTCTGCGGGGCATTTGCTGACGGAGTTTAGAGGGTTAACTGCGCCTGTAGTGATAGCTTATTCTCATTGGTTTGTGTGTTTTGCATCAATAGTGTGTGTTCAAAGGTTAATTGAAATGAATTTTTTAACTAAAAGCACTTTTAGTCTTATAAGTTACCTCGATTTTTTGTCCTGTAATGGCCAGTGATGCACCGGTGGATCATTTGCAAAATGTAGGTCAGGGGGGGTCAAAGTTCAAATCTGGCAGTGAATCTCATTTTTACATTCACTTAGGACAAAGAATACCAAAGGAAATAATTTTTGTACTACAGTGAGTCATCCTGGCCACTAGAGGGTTTTAAGATGACAGGCATTACACGTAGATTGTACCGTAGTGTCACGCACAACACAGTGCTGAATTACCTCGGCTTCGCCACCTCAGCCTAACTAGAGATCAGTTACACGTATAAGCTTACATGTATAACGGCCCTTGTAATATTCACAGCCAAGCAGCTGACACAGCTGACCTGTTATGCCGGCAATTAACCTATCCTACACCGCTGGATTCAACCTAGGTTGAGTTCAGCCTATCCTACATTCATTGCACAGAATGTATATCATTCTCAGGCCACACGTCGCGAAACAGGAGTTTATTTCATGTTGACTTGTTGGGTCAGCTTTGTTACCTGCATAGTTCATGTGTAACAATCACTGTCCAACTTGGGATGAGATGGTGGGGATGAACATTTGCTGGAATGGCTACTCCACCGATTCAGGCGTATTCCCTCAGGGGTTTGTGTGCGGCGACGAAGGTAGCGGGCACTAAGAACGCCTGATAATCTCAGGATGGGTCGGACAGGACACCAGTCTTATCAAGGTGGGGAGGGAGAAAGAGTCACCGAATACATACTGTTGGGCTGGAATTTTTGCTCCACCCTCAGGTTGGTGCATTCAGCACCAAAACCTGATGCTGAGGGTTCAATATCTGTTCTAGAACAATGAAACTAAACATTCATAGTTAGATGTTCAGAGTCGGTCCGACCCAGCATCCGGATCATGAGGATGTTAGGTCAAAGATTAGTTGGTCGTGAGTAAAAAGTTGGTCAGAAAAATTGTTACATGCTCAAAATTACTGATTTTTCAATAATCAGTGTGCTCAGAAAGTAGCATTGGCCCTTTCAGAAACAAAAAACCGAATCCAATAATCTTAATTGGTTATGGAGATAATTGTGAGTAAATGCCACGAGTTAATTGGAAAATGCATTAGAACCAGAATACATTTTTGCATTTTTCTCAAAACACACATTTTTTAATCAAATCACAATTACTCCCTAGTAAGTTGTCTGTTATCAACCTACTATGTTGCAAGTGTTGTATAAGGAATGGCCTCAAAGGATCTGATAGAAAAAAAAATAAGAAAAAAAATCTTAGGGGTGTCTGCCTCACCTCCGAGTTTAGGGGTAAAAATTTGTTGATAATTTGAAACTATCATCAAAATTACCCAAGAAATAATACAATTTACCCCAATTTAGTGCTCATATTAGATTCCTGATGATTTCATGACTATTCTACAGCAAATCTGGTGCAAATAGGGCAAATGGTTGATGAGATATCCTCATTTTTTGGAAGCCTCCACTTTTTGCCATTTAGTTCGTGCAGTTGTCACCAGGGGGAACCCTACAGGGAAAACCCTTGCATCTATAGCAAAACTGTTCTACTGAAATTCAAGATAATGATAAAGGGAGTCTCTCTGGAAGGTTTCATCCACCCCTGACCTCATTTACTATGCCTAATCAGTGCTTTTCTCACCCCCGACCACCACAACCACCGCCACATCCTACCGCATCCTGCTGGTCCACCCCTGACCTGTGTTCACTTTTGTCCCACTCATTCCCCAGGTATTTATGTAAACCATCCATATTCGGTGTCATTTGAAAGGCAGAAATGTAAGCTTCAAAATGCCACCATGAACACCTGCATAGGCCTAGTATTCTGGGAGATATGCTGAATTAAATGATGGAATTTTTTTGGAAACGTAACAAATCCACCCTTTCTGTATGACCAGTTTGTTACTCACGACCAGTTACTGTAACCATATCGCCCAGGCATAGCTTCTTTTACGATATGACATGACATATTGACAGCTATTGCCGCCGAATCGGTAGATGTCGTCCTGGGTAACCCTAAAGTTTACCCAGGACCAACCTGGGTAACCCTAAAAGTTACCCATGATGATCCTGGGTTAACTTTAGTGTACTAAAGTTTACCCAGTTTGCCAATTTGATGGATTTCGTGCACTGATATATGACTGAAGTAACGTTTTCAAGTTCCTCGACCACAGGTGAAAAAGTGCGCGAATTTCAAACTGGGTAAATTTTAGTACACTAAAGTTTACCCAGGGTCGTCCTGGGTAACTTTTAGGGTTACCCAGGCCAGGACGACATCTACCGATTCGGCGCTATTGCCTGTATGCGCGCTACCGGTATGTAAAAAGTCAGTTTGTAAAAGTAAAAGCACAGCATCAGAGTCCCAGTTCTGAGACTAGCCAAATAGATGTGACATTGAGGGAATCACGCACTGTGTAACCAACCTGTACATCGTGCCTACATTGTTTACAACCATGTGCAGCATTTGACAGCAAGCCGCAAGAATTGAAATGAGATTGCACGGGGCTTTCTTTAGTGGATTCCCACAGGATATTTAGCTTATACCAACCATGGTTGGGATAGGTCACTGAGTCCATCTCGCCCACATTCTGTGCACTACCTCTCTGAATGCTCGAAGCAAGAAACAATGGCTGATATTTATAACGGCTTGTGGTATTCGACTCGATGACGCGACCACTCGATGACGCGATCGAAATTGGGATTTTGGTGAGCTGGCCTTGAGGCATTCTCACCAATAAATCATCACACTTTTAAAGGTGGGTCAATTTTATCCCCAGCATTTTGTCCTTTCCCATTCACGTAATCTGGGTGCAGTTTGGGAGTCGCAATTTGCTTAAAGGTTTGGGAAAAACAGCAATCAAAAGCATCTTTTCCAACACAGTCATCAACGCGGCCGACAAAGCGCAATCCAAATGGCATCTCAAAAAGTTGATCCCAGAATTTTATTCAAGGTAGCATTGTATGTGCACACATCTCGTTGGAATTATGACAGCATTATGAGGGTAAATACAACTGGGAAGCGGAAACAAAAGGACCACAGATAAGAACCTTGTACTACAAACATGCACGGTATACTCTAGTACAGATACACACTTGGGCTATTTTGCATGACTGAATCCTGTTTAACCTCATTCCGCAGATTCTTCCGAATCCGCATGTTAGAAGTGGCCGAAAATGTTTTAGCAAAATCCATAGCAACGATCGCGTCATCGAGTGGTCGCGCCATCGAGTCATCGAGTCGAATACCACAAGCCATTTATAACAGCCAGCAAATGCTTTTACTTCAAGTTTTGTAGTGCATTTAGGCAACACTGGATCTCGCTGTGCAAATCTCCAACATTGTGGTTTTTTGGAGCATTGGAAATAAAACATGCCAAAATACCATAAAAGTACAAGTTGTATGACGAAAATGAAGGCACCTGCGGGGTCTATCAGTCGAAAGGAATTGAATGAGATCTTAGAATGCACTGATTAGCTACTAAGCTGAAACAAAAGACTAGTTGTCGGAACACTTCCCAAGAAATGGCACACTTGCATATCGTAAAGTTCGTCGTTTTTTCTACCCAGTCCACCCCGTTCGGGAGGGTAGTATGTAACATTGAAACGTTTCAAAAGAAACGAGCCAAATGAAACGACCCAAAATGTTTTAAAAATACGAAAAATCATAACAAAAATACCAAAAACCTGTATTATTTTACATTGTATGAATAGAGGACGCCTCGTTTAAACACGGGCCATTGAACCATCTTTATATGAAGATGGGGATTTGGCCTAGTGGTTTAAGGCGTGCTGCCCCTTAGTGCTGGCGATTGATGCCTCATGCGAGGGTCTGTGGGTTCGAATCTGGTAGGAAGCAATGTCTTTCACCTTAGAAACCCGATTTCTATTTCGTATGAATAGAGGAATGTAGATTACCCGATGCCTTCATGATTTTTATTATCATTTTAGCTTTTTCTGCGATTTCTTCACCAGATTTAGGCTACACTGCGGGGAACGATGTCATATTTTCCTCTCACCAACCTCGCTCCCCTCATAATGGAATGATCGGAGTACGCTAATTTGGAATGCTCATGGCTTATTATCTATTCATAACTCGCATGCACATTGTGTTACAAACTTTGCCCAATATCAAAAAAGACATATTTTGAAGACCCTTTGAGGCCTCACACAAATTCCTCACAGAAAATAACCATGGCGAGTGACATATAGAGAAAGTATATGATAAAACGTATTAATAATCGCATGGAGAATTTCTGAAGCGCTGACTTCCATATTTGGGATCGGAGACCTTGAATATTGAATGAATGGGAAGCATGGTGCCATGTAAACAATAACAACACGTGTGTTTTGAACGGGAGACACGTGTGTTTTGAGAGATTTTAATGCTATTATGCCATGAAAGTGCTAAAAATGAACTGGAAATAACCAAATTACACTGTTTCTGCCGTGCAACTTCAGATTTAGCATGTGTTTTGGGTCGTTTCATTTGGCCCGTTTCTTTTGAAACGTTTCAATGTTTACATACTACCGTTCGGGAGCATTATTTTCAACTGTTCAACAGACATAGAGTACTCCACAAGTTTACTGCATGAATGCTACCAATTTTCCAAAAACAGGGTGGCCATATTGGATCTGGATTTTACTTCCTGGTTCTCTTTTAATGTACTGAGCGTGTATGCTGTCTATGAAATGCTGGTCAAGACATCCTTGCCACCCCAGGTTCTATGTGTTTGTGGCATTGCTGCCACTCCCTGAATGTGCCATTTACATGCTTCTCTGAGAAAATTGTACCTGTTTTTCATGTTCGGCGAATTTCTTTGTTTTGGATTACATAATATAATTAACCTGTAATTCTTGGGATTTTGCTCATTTCCTGTGTCTAAAACACAGTGATCACATTGGACCCAAACAACAGTCAAGTGGGGGTGCATGTCTTTACTGTTTTTCTCAGAGGGGCCTGGATTGAAGCACTATGAAAATTCACAATGATGGCTCGCCCTTAAGTAAAAGCATTTGCTAACTTTTATGAATACCAGCCAAAATGGTGGATGTCATTTTGGAAACAGGCATCCAGAATGAGGCTATTATGCATTATCCATTTGAAACATACACACGAGATACAGAAAAGCACAAAATTGACACACAAAATGATAATAAGCAAGAAGTCAATCTCCAGAATTCACGAATTTTCGACCCCAACCGGGGTCTTTTTCAAGTGGTTCCACTTGAAACAGACCCCGGTTGGGGTCGAAAATTCGTGAATTCTGGAGATTGAAACATACACACGAGATAGCAAAGTATTTAAGAAGTTCACACTGACCTCAGGGTCCGTAGTGTTGATCATGAAGATTACCCACAACTCTTTGATCCTTTCAGGGTGGTGGCGCTGCAAGGAATTGGACCGAAGATGTAAAAACGAGAACAAAGCAATGGAAAAATGTTGTGTCAGGCAGTGCATGCAACACGGACGAGACATCTGAAACAAGGTAGGCCCTACGACTCATGCACACTATGCCTCCCATTGTGTGGTGCCTTGTATAAGGAGCCTTGTCAGCCAAGTGGGTATCACGTCCGCTTCGCAAACCGCAGGCATGGCAGGTCACATCATGCCATGGCAAACCTGAACAATGGAGAACCTGCGTGACAATAGATGGCACAGCGAGTATAAGTCCCGAATGACGAACTGACGTCACTTTTTTCGCTGTTGACGTCGCGTCGTCAAACATCGATACATTTTTTAGTACAGGTACACAATTTTCCACTGGATTTTCCCCAAAAGATGTCAATATTGGAATCCTGTGACATTTCTGACAAAACAAAGCAGTGAGATACGGAGAATTTTGAAAATGAAACAGCAACCGTGCAATTTAATCAAAATCGAACCAAAGAGAGTGGTTTAATTATTTTCGGGCAAGAAGTAAATGGAAATAGTGTTAGAAAATAGGACTTCCGGGTCTTTGAGAGCGCCACATTGTGGCGTTTTGCGGGTTCCTCATTGAGAAGCTGTGAAGAAGTAGATAAACAGTATACTACTGCCAGGCAGTAGACTACTGCATGTCGGTAAGGGGGTGGCTCAACCTGAGTTTAAGATAATCTTCGTTGGTGCATAAATACGGCCCAAAAAGTTTACAAAACCCATGTTGGAGATCAGTGACGTCATTGATATACAGGGGAAAGCATGGCGCCATCGTCCCTATACCACTAAAGTTACGCTGTGTGTTGACTGGGTATTTGGCCTGGAGATGTTGTTCCAAATCAACTCCGACAATCTTGAGTCCAGGGGCCATATATCAAGTTATTAAAAAAAACATCTCACTTTTCAAATGTCAATACAGGTAGTGTATCTCCTGAAGTGTTGGACTGAATACAATTAAACTGCACCAAAATGAAGGACATGATAATATAAAAAGACGATATGAATTTCATCTCAATATCCCTCTTGAGTTTGAATAGCACACAGAATATCACAGAAGTGTACCATAATTAACCCTTTCGGGACAGTAAATCTCGCCGTTTGGCGAGTTGGCCTGTACCACACATCCTTGCACATTCAAACTGACATACATTTAGTATCGTAACAGTGGACCGATCGATGTGCTCTTTGCCTATTTTTCAATGCGAGACTACCCCNCCCCCCCCCCCCCCGAACTTGTGGTTTTGCTCAGTTTGAAGAAATCTCGGTGAAATTGCGTTTTAATGTTTGTCCCGGGGTCTAGGTTGACAGACTCCAAAGTGCAAATCTGACATGTTGTGACAAAATGACATCTCCGGAACGGAAGCAGCTACGACGGCGCGACTGGCGCCAAAAGAAAGAGGAGAAAAAAGTAGACCAATTTTCAGATGCGTGGGAGCAACATCAGTTATCGAGATACATGTACGTTTAAAGATTGGCAACCTGATGAAAACGTAGTGCGGAATGTGACTATTTTGTCATAACTTCCATCTTCGGCTGGCCTGTTTATCTCATAGACATTTTGGAAGAAATAAACCTGCATGAGGTCGTGGCCCTTTCAGTTCCCTCCAGAATGGGTGTCTTGACACAAGTTTTGGTTGCAGTTTTAGGGAGCTAGGCACGTTTTTGTAGAGACATGAGAGATTCATATGTATTACGAAATGTACACTTTTCAACTTCGTCCAGGCCTGAAAGGGTTAAGCTTGTGCTGAGATCAAGTCGTGGCGTAAATTTCATGCCAATTATTGGGCGTGGAATGATGTCCGGTGCAAAAGCGTGAAATAACGAGCATGAGAAGTTCTAACTTGTCCAACAATCATACTTGAAACAATGATCAATCTCCCCACTGTCATCTGGGCTTCCGAAACGAATTCTGCCCAAATCTCACAAAATTGCGGAGTACTTGAATGCACCTTACCATGGATTAAACAAGCACAGCATTGAACGTCCCCCGTCGCCCCGGGTGCAAGTCTGACGGTCATGTATTTTGAACATTGACATTTTCTAGGGGGATTGATGGCAGCGAGTTTCAGTGGAGAATAAGACTTGAACCATTCATTTACAGCACACACCTTTGGCTCATACATCCCCACACCAAATATGAAACCAAAATCTTCAGTCGTTCAGAAACTATGGCGCAGAACGGAATTTTTATGGTATATACAAAGCGCCCGTTATTGGCTAAAACATCAATTAAATTAAAAAATGCTAAGAAATATTATGTACCCTTACTAGACAAGCCCACCTTTAAAATTTGGTGAAATGCCATTTAGTATTAAAGACATAAACACAGTTTTTGTGTTTTGGCTTTTGGCCCCCTGGTGGCAAAGTAGAGAATTTGGCTGATTGTTTCAGGTGACACACCGTTAGCCCATTATACACCCTCCCACTAAATATGAAACCAAAATCTTCATTTTGTTCATCAGTTACAGAGCGGAAGGGAACATTTGTGAAGCGCCCCTACAGGGCTGAAAAATCAATAAAATCAAAAACTTGTCTTACATAATATGAACCCTTGCAAGGTGAGCCTACACAAATTTGGTGAAATTCCGTTCAGCATTAAAGGCACAATCACAGTTTATGTGATTCGGCTTTCGGCCCCCTGGTGGCAAAGTGGAGAATCGGATTTGGCTGATTCTTTCCCGCTACACACCTTTGGTCCGTGATACATCCCTCCACCAAATATGAATCCGAAATCTTCAGTCGTTCTTAAGTTCTAGAGTGGAAGGGACTTTGCGTTCACGTAAATCTATTATATAAGGCAGTCAGTGAACAATAGGGCATGTGCAGCCAAACAATAGGTTTGCGTGAACGCAAAGTTGCAGTGGCTTCATATGGCCTCGGGTCAACATGATCACAAAGGGAAACAAAGATGGCGTATATTTTTGGTCTTCACTTGTGCACGTAACTCAACTTTTGTCAACTTGTATGACCTTTTCACTCATTTCTGAGGGTTTTGTGTTTGAACCAACAATAATTCTGGACGCAATGTTCCATGACCCTGGTTCAGGTGCCTCTGGATGAATCGACATCAAAATTCTTTTGACAAAAAGAAAGTAGATTTTTATCAAAGTGAAAGTAACATATTTTAGGCCTACAGAACATGATTTGGCAATATTTTTGCCCATCACAGTTCTATGATCCTAAATCTACAATGAAATACCACAAAATAGGCCTTACCTGTTTCCTAAATGAATATTCAGCTGTGATCGTAAGTTATATGAACTGTATTCATAGGAATGATTCTCTAAATATCAAGGCGTGGCATCGTCGAGGCAGCCATCTTGCATATCATCAGACCCACGGGTGATCACGTGATGGCGTGATAGCCTGCACAAAATATGTCATCAAAAATAGATAAGCTCGCTTAGGCCAGGTGTTTTTTATTTATTGGTTTTACGGGACCACCGACTTGCTTTTTCCCAACCTCGTACCCAGTGTTCAATAGATACCCCCTTCAATTGGGGAGTGGGNCCTTCAATTGGGGAGTGGGGGGGGGGGATGGCTGGTGGGTTAAGCCGTGCCATATACTACAGTCCTCCCTCGCTCTTACGAACCTCGTTTCTACGAACTCCCAGATTACAAACCCAATGTCTGGCTCCCAAAATTTCATGACATGTACTTAATTTGCCTGTTCCTTCAGCCGTGTGACCCAATTCCTGCCCATGATCAATACGCTGTGTATATACAACCCAAATTATCCAAGCTTGGGTTTGATAATTGTACAATAGAAACCGAATTATCCAAGCTTGGGTTTATTAATTAAATGCATGTTTGAGTAATATTCAGGCAAATATTCAATAAAGTAAGTTCTGAAAACAAAGTGTATTGTCTTAAGCCTACTTCCCACGGACGAATCCTCGCTATTACGAACTCCTCGTTAGTACGAACTCCTCGTTACTACGAACTCCTCGTTAGTACGAACTTTACCCTTGGATCCCAAAGGGTTCGTAATAGTGAGGGAGGACTGTAGCTGTAAGGGGTTCAATGCACTATTCTTGATGAATGTACATCACAAATTTTTTGACAAAAAGAAAGTACATTTTTATCAAAGTGAAAGTAACATACAGGCCTACAGAACATGATTTCACAATAATATTTTTGCAGATCACAGTTTTGTGATCCTGAATCTACATGAAATACCACAAATAGGGCTTACCTGTTTCCTAAATGAATATTCAGCTCCGTTTGTAAGTTATATGAACTGTATTCGTACAAATGATTCTCTAAATATCAAGGCGTGGCATCGTCGAGGCAGCCATCTTGCATATCATCAGACCCACGGAGTGATCACGTGATAGTGGCGTGACAGCCTAAACAAAAAACATATCATTTAAAAGCACATTGCAGTCAATTTAGAAAGTCGTCCTCCCTCGTTAGTGAAGTGTAAAATGTAGGCATCCTGCCAATCAGATTCTTCGGTAGGTGTTTTGGTCCATGTTACCGCCTGCCTGATTGGTTGAATACTTTCAGACGCATTGCTGACGTGTCAGTCTGTCACCGCCTTGACAGCCAAAATGATTTAATGCATAAAAGTCAATAGATTACAATACCCCAGATATTGATTACGACTACCAGACATTCGACATTCGAGGAAACTAGCATAGAACAATGCACAACCATAACTTAAACTGACGGTCACTTGGTCATAGACGGTTTCCAGGAAAATGGCACTGTTTGTTCACAAATATACATGTACCTATCCTCTCAAACAACACTTCGTTTTTTTACCTGAATGCAGACTTCACTTCCATCGACAAAGTGGTTGATATACCAGACAATTGGGGTGGATATTTTGGGTATAGGCCTATGCCGGTAACAACAGACGGCATTTTCTTCAAAATCATCTATTGCCTTATGACGACCTAAATGTGATTAATTCCTCTCATGATGGAAGTTGCTCAAAATTTGCCTTGTCCACAATGACTCCGGCAGAACTCCTCAACACATTACAAGATATTGCCCAAACTTGAATGAACTATCCATTTTCATCGATATTGCTCAAAGTTGCCAGTTCAACTGAACGACCAATCATAAGCAAAGTTGGGTCACCTGACACTCATGGCTATTTTTAACAGTGAAATAATGAGATTCTGAGGTGGCATTTGGACTCGGGATTAGGGCCCTCTATGCCAGCAGCAAGTCTGTTGTGCATTATCCATTTGAAACATGCGCGTAAGATACAAAGAATTTTAGAATTTCACACTGACCTGGGTCCGTATTCTTGATCATGAAGAACCCACAATCTATCCTGGCAGAGTGGAGGGCTGCAAGGAATTGGACCGAAAGCGTAAGCAACACAACAAAGTGATCGAAAAATGTTGCGTCAGGCACTTTTGCAACAGGGATGAGACATCATGTGACATCCAAATCCAAAACGAGGTACATGTAATGACTGCACGCTGCGCCTTCTATTGCGTGGTGCCTGTGAGAGGAGCCTTAGCTGAGTGCTTCACGTCTGCTTTGCAAGCGGCAGGTCCTGGGTCCAGCCCATTCTGAGAAAAACGTGATACCCAAAGAAATTTTCAATGAAACTTCTTCCAATTGTTTTATAGGATAGCTATGGGTCTTCTCCATGATGTGTGAAAATTCCACACGATTCCATTCAGTAGTTCTTGTGATATGGAACATTTAGCAGACAGTCGGCCCTTGCACACGTGTCTCTCGGGTGATCTGTTACATTTAGATACATATAGGCAACTGTATGTTGCCTGCGTGCTGCCCCTTAGAGCTGGCGATTGATGCCTTCTGCGAGGATCCGTGGGTTCGACTCTGGTAGGAAGCAATGTCTTTCACCTTAGAAACCCGATTTCTATTTAACATTCATTACTTGTATCTCGTTTGTGACCCCTCGCATAACATAAGCTGTGGTTACACTACATAGAAATCCCCTGGCTTTTTGAGCCCGTGTCAAGCCCGGGCCTGAAAAAAACCCGCCTGAGACCCGGCGAGTGTCTACACTACCAAAATCTAGCTGAACTTTTTGTTACGCCCGGCGATAGGGTCGCTGCTGGAGCGTACTCTTCAAGAAGAGGAGGCGCTAAATTGGAGTGCTGGCTTTTTACCGCGCATGCCCACAAGACACGCCACCTGTCACGGTGTTCAAGAACTAGATAAAGCCTGGGTCTATTGCGTCTACACTACTTAAAAAACCCGCAGGAGACGCGGGTCTAAATTGAGCCCTCCAAAAACCCTTCGAAATCGGAGGGCTCAAAAAGCCTGGACTTTCCATCCCAGGGTCTATTAGACCCGCGCTTTTAACAGGTGTAGACAGAAAAAGCCCAGGTGAGACGCGGGTTTTTATGCAGTGTAAACAAGGCTATAAAACTGTTTTGCTCGGAGATTGTTTGGACTCCTTGCAGGGTACTTATGGACGCCTCCTGTAAACCTGGGCCATTGAACCATCTTTTTTGAAGATGGGGAAAAATTATTCTCACGGACTATTTAGATAGCGAGTAAGCACCGATGGGTTCAAAACACGAAGGTATGATCCAGTTCATGGTGTGTGGGGCAGCTATCATTCGACAGCATGCATAAATTATGGAATGAGATACAGTGCTAGGAGACTGGTATCCGGTAACTCGTAACACCATGACGTGCATGCGTTGTAGTACTAGGCGCGCTACTCTCTAAATTCCAAAGAGTGAAATTTCACTCTAATGGATTCATTTTTCACTCTCTGAAAGACTGGGCCAGGGACCAATCCATTTTGAGT